>JBAMJV010004934.1:0-204793 GCA_037951105.1 Echinarachnius parma | reverse complement strand
CCCAAATAAATATAGTGTTATAGCAGGGATATGGGAGTGTTCCCATATCCCTGGTTAAACTATACATGTATTTCTTTATATCATTTCTCCCAAAGACTTAGGAACAGAGATTGCCACGGAGAGGGTAATTGCCCTCATTTGCCCCTGTATACCTCAAGCTTACCTTGGCCACTGGTGTTACCCAAGTTCAATGACCTTTGAATGACCATGGCCAAGATGTCAAATCTAGATATGACCTACAAGATCGGCTCTTCAAAGGGGCAAGTTCATTCGTATCTTTTTTTAAACTAAGGAGGTTTTTTTGTTTCTAGTTTAGATGCAAACCTTCCAAGGGGTCGGGTATTATATGAATTAACAAAGGTGTTAGATTGCATCTAGCAGAGTTGGCAACTTGCCCCTTTTTGAATGAATAGGTTTCAGGGCCCCCACCCCCCCCCCCCCAAAAAAAATAAATAAAAAAATATTTGTTGGTAATTGAAAATTGTGAATGGAAATCTTTCGAGTAACATACTAGCTTGTAGGATCGAATGCTTTAAAAATGTTGCTCTGTTATCTTTGCTAAAGAATCTACAAAAAGATGTTATTACTGATAAATTATTTAGGTAAATATATGTAATAAATAAAAGGAAGAAGTCATTGTATGTTTGTGTGTATGTGCATTGAGGGGATATAACCATTTACATAAAATTTTATCTGTGGTTTATGTGAATCCCAATCGCTCATAATTCAATCAATATTAGCACACACAACAAAAAAGAGACATCGCAATCTCAACAATAACAACAAGATATTAAAGAGAAGTACAAAATAGCCCATTGTAAAATGCTACAAATCCTATTAAGTATTATTGATTGACTGAGAAGAGATTGTTCTATTCCGGGATTAGCTTTTCTCATCAAGCACCAAAAGATGGTTTCTCCACGTGTTAGGGGGCAGGGGCCAGTGATAGAATGATGTAAAACGTATTACAAGAAACAAGTGAATGAGTGAATAAGCGATACAACGCATGGATGTTGGTTGTAGGCCAAAGTGCTGTAACGCTTTCTGGTGATGAGTGAAGTCAATTTTGGGGTAAAACGAATCAGCAAAACTGTAAATATATATTCTAGCACACGAGATGGTGAATGTCACTGTTGTATCATGCATATATGTGACCGGCTATAGCAAAACCCTGCACTTGTCGGTAAAAATTTTAAAAATAGATTTTTCATACCATTAGAAAGGACTCATCACAAGCTTTCATTTCATGCTTTGTTCCAACAAATTGGTCAATAATTGGCGAAGATATGATTGTTTCAATTTGACAATCATAAGTCTTTTACACACATTATGTGAACTTAAAACGCCCATTTCTTCAAAACATGAATTACCGACAAGTGCAGGGTTTTTCTATAGCCGGTCACATATTCTGGGGATGGTATTATCCCAAATAGGACAACTTTCCTAGAAGAAATTGTAAATGATCAGCAAGTATTCTAACACACGAGGTGATGAGAGAGCATGTTATTAAATGAAAAGTAGGCAGGTATCAATCATGTGGTCTGTTGTTCACTAACAGCTCATCTAACATGGCCTCCTTCTGTCCAAGTGCTTTGCAACTGGCCATTATGGGTATAGCAGGCAAAATGATTGTCAATCTGCCTGTTTTTTGGCACATTTTTGCGCCATTTCTAAATTGTCCATGGATAACTTAGAGGTTTTTACCAATGTAATAACTACCTTTCCTTCTTACCAAGATTCTTTGAATAAAGAAGCAGAAATTATATGATGTAACAAGAGTTATTGTAATGGAGACTTACTATAGGAATGATGGCTTGAATTATTAACATTTGTTTCAAAACAATTGACCTGTATTCTTCCATAAATTCTGGATCTCTTAAGAATAGGATAACACATATCCAAGAAATTGAAATGAGACATTGGTGGCTTGGTTTCATAATTCACTTTATTACACATTTTGTTCATGTACGCAAAATCTTGTTGAGTTGTATGACATACTTCAAAGTGCTTTAATATTCAAAGTACATTATCAAAGTTCAGGCAAACACAACACTCATTGTTTTACTGCAAATATACACATTTTAAATAAATTTACAAAGAAAGATAGAACATACAAATTTGACTCACTTGAAAGAAAATATCGTTAATTTTCAGAGATAAATAGATATTTGGTCTATATGCCTATTTACACATCATGCAATTCAAAACTAATAACACCTTGGAAATTAAATGTATCACATCATATCATAACAACATAAATATGTGACAGTTTTCTATAAACAACCTCACTCATTTTGGTGAAAACTTGACAAAATAATCAGACATCTGAGGAAAAAAAACAACACATAGTACTCAACTGAAGATATAAGTGACTAAATAAACATTTGCACATACATGTAATTATGGTATATCACTGTTCTGATATCTAAGAATTGATGCCCATCGGTATCAATAAAACCTTTAATTCGTGAGAACATCACATATCAATGCATCAGCAATACAATGGAAAATAAATATGTCCCCTAGATAGAAATGTTCATGGGATATTGATTCTATGAACAAAACACATCAATGACATCACAACAAAAATGTGAAAACAAAAGAATTACAAAACACAATATCCTGATTGTTGTGCAGAAAGTATATTCATAAACACACTGGTTCGCAATACATGTACGTGTCTATTGTTAAATAACATATATGGAGTTGGACAAATACATAGGTTAATGTATACACAAAACAATATTTGCTCACTTTTCAAAAACATGCTCGATTTTGCCAGAAGTGCGACATTCATTCTATGAATAAAATGAAAAGCCCAAAATTGATACCACACTCCACAAAGTGAAATGATTTAATCCCACATATATATTTTGGAACAATCTGACCATCATCATTTTTTTGTTTTACATTGAATGAAATGTATTTATTAAGGTAAAGAACATCTTATATACATGTACACCATTAATATAATTTTTATCTTACTAAAGATTTGCATTTCAGAGTCTGCCTATTGTATATAAAAAATAAAATGTAAACAAATTAATTTGGATTGACATTTTCTGGTAACTTGATGCACTGAACTTCTTTTGATTGATAGCAGAATAAGATTCTGCAGACATGCATTTATTGAACGATTCTGTGTATGGCAGGGAAAACTTAACATTTCTGGGACTCATTCATTTAGCACCCTAAAATTTATTTTAAAGATGTACATTGAACTCTAAGGGAATTTACAGGGGCTCTTTTATCATTTCTAGGGGCCAATTTGGGTAGTTTGAGAGCCAAATTGCCATTAGCCCTGTTTATAATTTTCTCATTGAGTTTATGGATCCTCAAAAAAAGGCTAAATAATTTATGAACACTGGGTGAAGGACAATCGTCTATATGGTGTACAGTTTACAAGGGGTAACTGCAACTTAGCGGAATATGAAAAGGGACTGACAAGATAGTCCCACTGCCTGATGGATGGGGCTCTTACGCACAATACCCGGGTGATCCCAGAGGAAATTGCCCTTCTTTCTACCACCGTTCGACAAGAGAACAGTGCATTCTGCCCATCAATTCTTATCAACTCGCCAATTTACTTGTGAACAGCCAGCGCAATATCCGAAGGCTTTATCTCTACGTTATGTTGGAACATGAATTTTTACATGATTTCATATTTCATTTACTAGAACTGAGTAGAAGTGAAAGGAAAATCTAATGAAAATAATTTCAGTCACAAATAATATCATACTTGGGCAGAAAAAAGAATTGTCAATGGGTTTGAAAATCATTGCGATGTACAATGATATCCAACATGAAAATGCAAAAAAAGATTTAACTTGATCAAATTATTGTAATCATTTGAAGTTGAATGGTTTTAAATAAATAGCCATAACCATACATATACTTCTCTTTAAATAACTAACAAAATATGACAATTTCTTTCAATGTAACTTTGGACATTATTTTTCTCAAAATAGAAGATTGTATTCTCACTTACATGTATTTAGATATTATTTTAAATATTAACTACGGTAATGATTATAATCACAATAGTGACATTTTCATGATCTAATGATTTCCCGTCAATAGACCGTCATCGTAGATAGCAATTCAGATACTGAGATACCATGACCAGGGCTCGACACTCGCACTGGCCCGCTGGACCGTGGCCAGTGAAATTGCACTTCGGGCCAGCAAAAATGTATAAAAGTCATACTTTGGTGGCCCGATCGGGCAAGCAGATTTTTGAACCCAACATTGACAAATTGAAAAATCTTGTTTTCTTCCATGTCATACTTCTTCTATAATCTCATGTTTGATCAGGAAAGAGTGATATTTTGTAAAGTAAAAAGTTTACTCATGAAATATCATTTTCGGGCCAGTAAGTTTTTCTTTCGGGCCACCAGAAAAGGGGAAGAAATTTTTTCACTGGCCCGACCGGGCCACTGACAAAAACTGTAAGTGTGGAGTCCTGCCATAACCATCAATAATGACAAAATGATCTACAAAAACTCACGTAGGCATAACTGCCAAACTCTGTACAATATATAATTCTGTTATGAATTTATCATCAAGTCAAAGACAATTTTGAGAAAATATTAAATAATAACAGGAAATTGTTATAAGCAGAGATAGCATGACATAATTATGGCAGGGCTGCTTTTGCCTGTGAGGGGGGGGGGGGGGGGGGGGGGGGGGGGGGGGGGGGGGGGGGGGTGTCATGTGATCACATTCAAACCAATCATAAATGTGTATTAGTTGTCACATCATTGTTGGTTAAAGTAGTTCAGTAGCCATGAGTCAATTTAAGACTGAGGGAAATAGGCTTTAGTTTTAATTAGTGTTTAACTTAAATGTTTGTGTTAGGGGAATAAAATACTAAATACTTGAAGAACATGTAATTGTAGTTAGAATGAGGCTGATAAGTGTATGTACATGTAGATCAATCACAACAAAAAACAACAACGAAAGAAGAGAGAAATTGAGGTCATGAAAAATGAGGTTGTTGAGGAGAAGTGTGTGGCTTCCTCCAAGACGGGTCATTTCCCCCCTTGAAGTAACGAGACTCCCCTTCGTAGACGATGGCCGTGTGGTAACTAGGAAGAGAAAAGGGGATGTAAGAAATGAGGAACAAAATGAGATGGGATGATCTCGACTAGAATGGAGTTAATGAGATAGCTGGGTGACACAACATTTGAGGATTTATTGCCACAAATGATATGAGATAATCTAAGACTAAAAGTGGAGCAATGAGATAGCTATATAATGTAGGTCAATCGCTCAGAGGGTTTAAATTTCACATTGTTCTAGTAAATGTTTGGATGAGGTTTAGGTTTGGGATTAGGTTAAAGGACCGAAAGAATACAACGTACTTTGACACTTATTCCATAGTTGATGACTTGAAACATAGGTCTGCCAAAAAAAATCCCTGAAAATAAACACAGTAGTGATTTAAGACTAGTTTTCTGATGCCAAATCTCACTTAGCAGCCAGTTTACGCCCCACCCACATTTAGGGTCCAGAATCGGCAGCGTGATCAACATGTGATTGACAATTCATTGGCTCACGTCGTGACGCGTCATCTACAGAATTTTTTTCATTAGTCCGTTCTTTAGATGACGTAACATTTTGGCGATTTAAAAGGGGCGTTCCCAGGACAATTAGATATTTACTAATTACCCCAAAATTGATTGATTTCATGAGAAATGACTGCCAAATTCTTTTTCTTCGGGAAAAATTACATATAGAGAGCCGAATTGTGAAAATTAGGCCATCTAGACGCTGTAGTTCCTTCAAGGAATGGGATTAGAAATGTTTGGTTTAGGGTTAGGGTTAGGATTATGTTTATGTTTATGTTTTGGATTTGGTTTAGGATCAGGGTTGGGGTAAGGCTTTGCTTGGTTCATCATGAAATTGTTTGCTACTATGATTTTTTTTTTAAGGGATGATCAAATGAGATGAATAAATATAATGCATAGAAAAAAATGATGATAAATGTTCATGAAACCATAGTACCAAATGTGATAGCTGCAAATGAGAAAGATAACATGAAGTTACATCACACCATGGTCTGGTTTAAACATGAATGAAAATGGTTAGTGCACAATGAAAGGAAATGAATAAATGTAAATAAAATATAAGCATTACACATGTATGTAGCTGTAATGTAAAGGAAACATTAGAAGAACTAGAAGAAAGTGACCTGGCCCAAATGTTTCCCCTAGAAACAGTCAAATAGATTCATGAAACATCACAATGGAAAGAAATAAACTAAATGTCTGAAAGAACATGAGGTGATTCTGCAAACGATTTGCTGCATCTGTAAGAAACTTGGAGTTTATCTCCTTAACCCCCCCCCCCCCCCCCCCCCTCATGCAGCAGTCACACAATAACTGAAGATACGAAAGCATTTGACTGAGTCACCAAATCACTTCATCATTATTCTCTGCATCTGTTATCAGCAAAAAATCATTTTATTTTCATTTCCCTTGCAAATGCGAAATAAGGCAAGTTGCATGTATATATACATATATATATATATCCCAATTAAATATTCACATTTACAGTTTATCATATTGCATATTCATGTAAATTTGTATGAAAGTATGAAGACTAGATACATGAGGTACAAAATCACTTTCATCTTACACAAAATGAGAACAAAACGAAAAAGAACAAGTCATGCCATATTACCAATCATGCAAAACTAATGATAGAATAACTTATCTCATACTCTCCGTCTTTCTCTCTCCCTCTCACTCATTCATTCACTCGCTTAAGTTAACGTTAGTTGATTGCTAAGCCAAATCATAAACTAAGTATAAAAGCACTTTTCCTAATTCATTTAGCTCAATTACAATCAAAACTATGACATATTTCAACAGAACACTGTAATTAAGCCTAATCTCTACATTTAAACAAAATTCATCATAACAATAACTGCAAAATACATTATTTTTAAAAGCATTAATTGCCAAAAAGACATTTAAATAAAGAGACATTTATAAAACATTTGGATTTCTAGTAAGGTACACCATTGCACCTTTTCTTCAGAAACTCCATGATTTAGCAGCAAGCAATCGACTACTAAGCCACGACACAATTTGAAAGAAAAGTAGGCCTACTTGCCTCAATCAAGTCAAGAGTCAAACACAATTTGTTCTCCGAGGAAAAAAAAAAAAAATTAGCAAAAGGTACAGAGGTGTACATACAAGCATTTCCCTTCAGATACATGCACCTGTAGGAGTTTTGGTTGGTAGCTTATTTAGACCAGGATACACATTTGAATAATTCTAAGCATTTCAACACACTAAGCTCAATTTCTAAGCTAAGTCAGACATTAGTTAAAACGTTCAAGTAATGGTTCTAGCCATTTTGAGCCCAAGGTAAACTGCATTCCTTATTAAAGAAAACAAATATCACTGTTGCACAGGGGTTTGTAGATAGCCTAATAAGCCAACACACAGTTCAATATCAAATATTTCATTCAAAACATTCAGCTTAATTGCTATTAAGCCAAGTCGGACATTAATTAACTAACAAAAGGTTCTAGTATGTAAGGGTTCTAAATAATTGAGCTCAAGAAAAAATATGATGGAATTTCTTCTAAAACTACAAGGTATATCACTGTTGCACGGGGGTTTTGTTCATAGCTTTAGCCAAGACACAGCTCAATATAACAACATTTCATTCAAAAGATTTAAGCTAATCTGTTTTAAGCCAAGACACAGTTTACTATCATATCAGATTGATAGTGATGATTCTAGTAACAAAAATCAGCTCAACTTATAGATCACATATGACTTAAATGTACATAACCAATAGAATAATAACATAATAATAAAAACAAACATCAATGTTGCACTGGTATGGGGTTTTGGTCGCAAACACAGGAAAAGATCAATAGATCACTTCTCTACGATATAGATCTATAGTTCGATATCAAAAAACAGTTCTAGTAGAACATTGAGCTCCATTGAAAAGCCAAGGCATGTAAGGTTCACAGTCAAAAACAGTTCTAGTATAAAAGCTCTCGCTCTCAAGGAACGCATATGATGTACTTTCCCTTGGAAATCTCATCCTGAATGTTGTCTCCTGACGTCGCTATGTCAGCCTGGACAGAGAGCACCGCGCAGAGAAACGTCGCTACCGTCGACCCGATGGCTACAAAGAAGGACCAGCCCACCGAGCAGTCGCCGACTTGGAATGGGTCTGCGTCGGGCCCGCATAGCTCCTGGACCCGCTCGGAACCCCAACCTGCTGGGTACAGGATCAGCGCGACCAGGATCAACAGACCTGCAGCAAATGACAAGAGAGAGAACATTATTTAGCATTAAATACTAGATGTATTCATTTAATACAAATATATAACGAAAGACCAGCAAGTAGTCCACGGGGGGGGGGGGGGGGGGGTTTGTATAAACTTTAAAAAAGAGTTGTGATCAAGTGCAAAGTTGCGATTAAACTCAAGTCTGAAAATGCCCCTAAATATGCAAATCTGATTGGCTCAAAAATGCCTACTTTCTGACTTTCATTTAACTGTGCGATTAATCGCAGCTCTTTATGCAATACCCCCAGGCTGAACCAGTTAGTTTTAGAATGAGTTGTCACAATGCAAAATTGATTATAACATTCTGCCTGTGCAGCGAATACAAGAATGTTTTTCCTCAGAATTTGAAATGACAGAACCATACGTGTTATTCGCCGAAGGCTTTTTTTCAAATACAATTAAGACAAATACGTAAGAAAAACATTCTCAAATAACAGTCCTCTAGGTTTTAGCACACATTCTTACATGAATGAGTATCAACAACATGCCAAAAATGAGGAGGGGTTACACAACTTACACTAATGTTCTTTTCATAAACAAAATATCATAAAGTAAGATATATAATAGTAAATATGATGTATATTTGGTTGTTTGGAGGAATATTGAATGAACAAATGAAAAAATGAATGAATGAATGAATGAATGAATGAATAAATGAATGAATGAACAAACGGACAAACAAATAAACGAATGAACAGGAAAATTAACAAACGGACAAACGAATGGACAAACAAATGAACGAACGAACAGACGAATAAACAAACGGATGAATGAATAAACAAACAAATGAATTAATTTAATAATTTAATAATTAATAATTAAAACAATAACATGCAAATAATTGAAAAAAGGAGTGGTATATACAGTAGATAAGGGTTGCTCTTTAGCATCAACACTTCAATTAATGATTTGAATAGCATTACACAAATGCCAACATTGGAAAGCATCGGGTGAAAGCTTAGGGATTATGATTTTAATATTTAATTTTCCCTCCAAGTCTTCAATGTACATGTAAGCAACATAGCGCCAAGATATTCCAAAGGGTGGATAGCATACAAGTCTACAAGATGTTGAGTTCATACGTTCACTTTCTGTGGTATGTGATGTCTGATTTCCCCCCCCCCTCCCCCCTTCCCTGAGGTTATCCATGTTTTTATTAAAGTATCATGTGACTCTACGAGACACGCAAAGTAAATGTTTGCTCACGGCTCATTGAAGTATATTGGAATATTGAGTATTGGAGTAGATCATTTTCATCCCAATATCCCGTTTACAAGAGTGCCTTCTAAAATTTTTAAAAATTTTTTACCATGCTTCATACCACAACATTTTCCAACACTTTCTCTGCAACATAGCCATTTCTAAAATTTTTTTTTTTTTTTTCATTTAGAATATGGATTGACTCAAACTATCATGACAGAATCATTTTTAGGCATGAATACTTTTTCCCAAGAATTTGCATTCAGGCAAGAATGAGTTTCCAATCCAACCTGGCAAATATCTCGTAACAATCTGGAAGAACTGATGAGCATTTTCTGATTTAAAAATAACTCCATTTTTGAGAAGAGCTGTCACATTTATTGCATAAATAGGTTACATTTGGGGAAGACATCTAAAGGAGAAACAGACATTTACTTGTAATAAACGAGCCTACAAGTATATCAATTCAATTCAATTAATTAATCAGCTGCAGAAATGCTAACACAGAAATGCAGAAATTCCCCCAAATAAACTGAATATCGAATAGAATTTACTTTACGCATTCCTACATCTTAACAAGGTTTTCAGACTCATCCAGCTTAGCCCTAATTCCTATTGAAGCACATTTCTAAAATCCTCTTTTATTGAATCTAATCCCTGATATCAGTATCACCAGGATATCACAATCATTTCAAATAATTATTCTATATCCTTTTCACACTAACAGTCAGAATGCATGGGAGTTAAGCCTGGTCTGTTTTAAAAACAAACCATGAGACTTGAAAAGGGTTAATTAAAATGGCTGCATCATGGTGATAGAGTGGCAACATGCTTTGTGTTCTATAGCTGACATATAATACAATTGCTTGTTTGTTAGCACTCTAGATTCACAATCCTTCAAATATCTTGATTCGCTCATCTCGATAGGGGGGATAATGTGCTCAAGGCTTGCAATCGAGTACACTTCCAGAAAGGATTAAATCAAAATCACAATGTGAAACTACTCTCAAGCCATATATCTTCCAGGACCAGAGGCCTACAGTACAGAAAGTAAAATAACCGACCGTATCGACCGATCGTATCGGAATGACCGCTCCAGTTACCATATCAAATGGAGGCTGAATAAACACACACCGCTTTGCCAGGCAAGTTATCATTCCAGGACGATATCAAATCACTCACGTTTATTTTTTCTTGACTTTGTTACTGTATTATTTTAGACACGGGATGATTTTGTTACCCTTTAACATCAAGGGGGTATACTCGGTAACATAAGGTACGCTATGTTGAGATGTGTAGACTAGTCAGGTGTTACTAGTTGTCTGGGAACCCACTTCTCTGATTGGAATTCGAACGTGATATATATTCTTCTACATTCCAAGGGTAATTTGAGTTCTGCACTGTGTCTTCTGTTATACAAATTCTGTTAAAAATACATGCATGTATTACAAAATGCTCCTAAAATTTCACTACCGGTTGCTCTTTACTACAAATGTAGTGTCACTGTGTCACACAGCTACAAAAAATAGATTCTAACTTGGAATTAGTTTGATAAAATAAACTTATATTGTGCATTCCTGTCACAGATTACATGTAGGTAAGTGGGCTATTTTACATTGACATTATAATCTGCAAGTCATTCATTGCATGTATCGAGACAACCAAATATAGATAGGATTTAAGCAGGTCTAAATAAATTACAACATATATCTTTGATAAGCTTGGATAAATGTTAGATTTTTGGTTTTAAACCTGTTTGATTCTAGCACTTGTTCTTATCTTAATTCTGTAATATTTATAGTAGACTCTGAGCTTCCAAAGTGCAATACCTTCGATCGAAGAAGAGAATATGTCCCTATTGACCTCAACTCACAAACGAACCATTAATAACCATCATACAAAATCATCATACATTTCACGAAGAAGTACCCTTTTTAAGCTTTTATTTAACTGCAATTTTCCCTAAGGGGTAGTATAGTTAATCTAATGTTTATAATATTATACTCTTGTGAGGCCATACGGATAACCTTTACTATGAGCAAGTGTGAATATAGTAGGAAATCTGTCCTGACTAAAACTAAACTGTATCTATGTTTCTGTTGACCGGGGTAATAATAATAGCGCTTACAGGCTTTATTGCAATTTGCGCTCTATAAATATAAATTATTATTATTATTATTATTTTATAGCACATGTGGGGGTTTGAGATTTGAACACAAGAACTTTTCTTGCTATTAAATAAACAAAATAAAACAATAAACCCCAACAATAACAAAGTATATTGACCCCTGACCCAAAACTGTTTATTTTTGTTCCAAAACTGTTAATTTTTGTTCCAAAACTGTTAATTTTTGTTCCAAAACTGTTTATTTTTGTTCCAAAACATTTTGTTTATTTTTTATTTCATATGTAACTAGAAGGTACCGTAAACCGGGGTGACTTTGGCACCCGGGGTGACTTTTGCCACTTTTTTAGAAGGATGTATTTTCATCAGGTCTCACTCTTCAGAACTAATTTTTTATTCTAAACATTATCCTATAGGACTACATTAGAAACAATAAGAAATTTGTTCTGAAAAGTGATGCTTGATGAAAATACATTTATCTCAAAAAGTGGCCAAAGTCACCCCGGTTTACGGTATATACATGTATATGATCTAAATAATCTGACAGGTTTTATACACAATGAAAATGTAGAAATTGAAAACAATTAAGGAAAATAATAATATAGCTAATCAAGATGATAATTTATATGTTTGTTAATGACGAATTGCTGTGAGGGCGATTACCCTCTCGTTTCCATTCGCTGCATACCAATTATTCCCAGAATATTGTTCTCACACTACTCTTTGATCAAAATAATATGAT
This sequence comes from Echinarachnius parma, assembly GCA_037951105.1. Lineage (NCBI taxonomy): Eukaryota > Metazoa > Echinodermata > Echinoidea > Clypeasteroida > Echinarachniidae > Echinarachnius > Echinarachnius parma. The sequence goes on along the minus strand of JBAMJV010004934.1, from coordinate 192,406 downwards.
GCAGTATGTACATGAAGTCCTGTACATCATCATCGTCTGTAGTACCACATTCAGCTAATCATGGTACAATTAATGATGTAAAAAACAAATGTGAGCAAAAAGGGATACAATAAAAACCTGGCTCCATATTCATGAAACCCTGCTAGGTTAGTTCCTTGCTAAGTGTATTTTAAAATAATGCGCAGTTTATTGAGCAACAAACTGTTTTCCTAGTCCCGAACTAGGGTTTGGTGGGTAAGTTTTAGGTACCCACTAAGTTAACCCTAGCTAGCAACTAAAAAATATTGTGTTTAATTCGTAGCAACACCATCCAAAATAGACTTAGCAAGGAACTAAGCTAGCAGGTTTCTTGAATGAATATGGGCCCTGGTTAACAGCCTATGCAGCCCATTGCCAATGACACGCTCTGCACATGTCACATACACATTCGTAATCCGATTTGGGAATAGGGGGCAGGGGTTATCGGTAACATCACAACACAAAGTGACATGCGTGACAACATAATGTGACAAATGTAACTAGTTACGACCAATCAAGTCATATCTGGGAAAACCCCTGGGGGGTTTTCTACCCCAGGGATGAGGTGCAAACTGACATGTCGTCACGTCCACGCAATGCAACTGCAGTCTGGGTCGTGCACATGTCTACGGATGCATTTATCAACACGCTTTTAGCCCATTTAAGCAGAATAAATAGCATTTTCAGAACAGCATCAGGCAATATCGCTAATCTTTGCAGTTGATATAAAGCACAAGTGGATTCTCGTACGTGATTAGCCTTGCCATTTTGAAACGCTGAAGAAGAAAAAAAGTGCAGAATTTCATATGTGACTATATGAGCCAGAATCACATTTAGTAGACACCCACCTCTCTGATTCAAGTAGCTCCCTGCTCCCAGCACCCCTGGTATGAATGTTGAAAAGTCAAACTATATGCCCCCGGGAGCTTTTGACAGATGCGGTGTGAAGTTTGTGACCAGGTAATGACAACTACCACAGTGAATAGACTTTGGGGGTCCGCGTCTCAAAGGTGATCATTGACTTTCTTTACCCCTATGTCTAAGAAAGGTTTTAAAAAGTTGGTCTTCTTTCCTTTCGTCTGTCTCGATTTCACTGCTGACTAACTAGCAGTTGAAAGGTGTCACTGCTGACTAACTAGCAGTTGAAAGGTGTCACTGCTGACTAACTAGCAGTTGAAAGGAGTCACTGCTGACTAACTAGCAGTTGAAAGGAGTCACTGCTGACTAACTAGCAGTTGAAAGGTGTCAAGGTGATGACCAACTTTCTTATCCCCTGTGAAATTTTGGAAAAAGTTTCTCTTTGTTGTTTGTTGTTGTTAACTTGGTATCGTTGTTATACTTATATTTCACACTATATGAATTTCTAGCAGATGTTGGGTTTGAAAAAATACATGACTCAAACAATGAATAATTGTTTATAATAGCTAGCATTGTGTTTATATTTTCCTCTATATGATTTTCCAGCAGATGTTTGGTTTGAAAAAAAATACATGACTCAAACAATGAATTCTAATTATGAATTCAAATAGCTAGCAAAGCATATGTTTGAGTGAGAAAATGCACTCCAAATAGAGCACAGTCATGAAAAAAGTATGAATCACGAGTCAGATATTCCAATAAATTTTGCAAGGACATGCCTCATACTACCCACACATGTATCTGTTACACTTACAGACTAAACAGATTGTTAATTGGATTTAATGCAGAAATGTGCCTAGATACTCAGGATGGTGCGAGAAGTTCGCTTCTTGCTCAAGGCTTGTCACGTCATCAGAGAATACATGTACGTATACGGTGAAACCTCTTCATAACGAGCTCTGTTGTAACGAGGTACACGATACAACGAGGTAATTTCACAGGTCAGAGTTCTATTTTTTAATGATTGTTGAGCCCTGATATACAACGAGATATTGCTTATTTAATTATGATGAGATATATCAAGATCATCTAACATAATGTGTGTTAAATTCAATGGGCCCAAGGTGCTCGTTTTAATGAGGTTTCAATGTACAACCGGTGGTGTATAAACCAAAGTCAGCTCAGATCAGTGGGCATGGACAAAATAAAAATCTATTTTATATATGAGGAGTAAAATGAGAGGGGCAAGAATTCCAAAGATAGTGACATCAAGCCTCAAAATGATAAGCAACGCTCGAAATTGGCGTAGGCCCGATGGCCCGGGGCCAGTAAAAGTTGCGGTCGGGCCAGTAAAAACATGAAAATGCCAAAGTTTGGTGGCCCGATCGGGACACCAAATGTTTAAACCATAAGAAGACAACATCAAGGAATATAAATCGCAAGTTTGACACCTCTTAAAAACACTTTAATTGTGATTGAAATATTTGCAAGAAATGAAAAGGAGGGACATAGTCATAAAAAGTCGCAAGCGCACTTGCGCTAGTTGAATGAATCCTTATTTATGCCTACAAATATGTGCTATTTCCTCATATGAACACTCTCCCTTGAATTATCTACTTCTTGCATGATAAATCATGGTAAACTTAAACAACTTCCAGAGGTGTGTAATCACTAAAAGCAAAAGCACGCTTATGCTGTTTTCTTAATTTCACACACACCCCCTGGAAACCTTTGCAACATGTAGAATATAAACATAGATCAACCAATCCACAGAGGGAGTGTGCACATGCATGCTAAGACCTATCAAAACACATGTCTAGCTTTTCACATTCATTCATATTGCAAAGTGCAGTGTGCTGCGATATCGTCCGCGATACCATCAATAAAGGGGAATAATTTCATCTTTCGGATCATTATTCATTTTTTTGAAGGTATTAGAAGGAATCATGTTTACAAGGTAGAGACTTGTGGCTACTTCGAACTATTTAAGGTTTTAAAATAACAAAGATTTAAGTGATTTCATTTCTCAATTTGCCAATTTATCTTAGCTCTGCTCAGTCCCATGTGTGCTTTTTTGTGTTGGTGATTTTATGGACTATAAAATAACAAAATCGTACATGGAAAAGGGCTTAGTTTCATCAGTTGATGACTCTTAGATGAAACTGCTCGATTCTAGGTTAGGTTTTGTTTATTCACTGATGGATTTCTTTAATGATGGTGATAATTTTAACACATAACTTCCATAATATTACAATTAATGACCGAGTAGTCATGACTCATGATGTTTTTCTTTTTTCTTTGTTTGTAAAAATTTTGTTCGGGCCAACAGAAAAAAAAAGATAATTTAGAGCATTGGAATAACAAATGAAGGCTAAACATTGCCCAGTACCCTGATACTATGAATATGGTTATTGTATTAATTTTACTTTTGTTTTTCCTTATTTTTTTTCGGGCCAGTAGATTTTGGTTTCGGGCCACCAAAATTGGAAAAATACTAATTTTACTGGCCCGACCGGGCCACCAGCAAAAAAAGTTAATTTCGAGCATTGTGATAAGTATGGGTTCTGAGTCAATTTTTAATCAAAATTCGTTTCCTGCATTGGGTGGGTTGGTGGGGGGGGGGGGGGGGGGGGGAGGGGAGGTAAGCTACCTAAAATGTATGTGGTATGCACAAGGGGCATAGTGAACTCTGGTTGACATTGGAGTCATTAAACAAACTAAATCGCAGAGTTAGCAAAGACATGGTTCATTAACTATCTTAAATGGTTCATTATCAAACACATGCTTCATTAAACCTCTTTGTGACTGGGCATGACAAAAATGTGCAAATTATGAAACCATTTATTACGTTGATTACCGTTCATATTTACCTTTATATTTTAGAGGATGATTTGGTTTTGGTAAAACTCATAAGATATAATCTTCACACACTCCAGCGTAACAAATCAGGCACTGTCCTATTTGCTGGTTAACCCATTGAAGCCAGAATATTTGGGGAGACCAATCCTGAATGGGTTAAAGGGATAGTTGAGTTTTGGTATAGAGGGCGATGTTCAAAATAATTTTTTTGTGAGATAATGAAAAACCGAGTGTCAAATTTGAAAGAGCATACAATTTTAATGACAGAATAAACTTTATTTGATCAACATCGGTTCAGAGACGGCTGAAATATGCATAAATATATGGGACCCCACAAGGCCACAATAATTAAATAATTTTGAACCAGCCGTTGAAACAAAAATGTAATGGTGCAGATTTTGGTTACTAAAATTCAGTTTGACCAAGTCTCAACTATCTCTTTAAAGTCAATGTCCATTTGATTACTTCGTCACTCGTAGAGAAGGTTAGCTTCCAACGATTACTCAAGGCGCCAGGGGCATGCCCTGAAGGAGCAGTGTTAGTGCGGTGAATCAAGCAACCAAATAATGGCTTCACACCACCTGACTAATCAATTCCCAGGATTAATTATGGAAAGATCCTCTGGGTATATATCATATCAAAATTCCAAACAGGAAAAAAAAAATGCCAGGACGGTCCCAAGAGGACTTTGAAACCCATTCCTACTACTAGCATCCCACCCTCTCTATCCTATCACAAATGACTGTACATAAAGAAAACAACAAACAAACTAACAAACAAACAAACAAACAAACAAACAAACAAACAATTTACACACACACACACTAACTAACGAAGATACACACCTATAGGCACACCCACACACACACACACTAACTAACAAACAAAGACATGTATAGGCACACCCACACACCCACACTAACAAACACACACTCATAAACCCACACAAACACCCTGCACTAACACTAATTTCAGAAATCATTTCCCAATCCGATTTAGTTTCTCATTTAGTTCAGCATGCACATCTATTCTAGGGCACTAATTCGATATCACGTTGATCCCTGGAGGGCAAATTCGTCTGAGGCGCTAAAACGAGCGAGCGGCACACGCAGAAGAATGATTAATCCCATACTTTTGGAGATTATGAATTGATGAGGAGGAAAAAATAGTCCACACGTGTTTTGAGAAATAACAGGATAATACAACAGTCTATAGATGAATTTGTCGACTGAATGAGTAAGTGAGAAATAGCCTGGAGGTGTTTGTAAGTTAAATGGTGAACAGCGTGCCCTAATCCCCAATACTATTTCTCAAAATCTGGGTAAAAAATAATGAGTAATTTCCAGGTACAATCAAGATTTGTGAACTTTGTCACCTTACTCTCTCCTCTCCCCCCCCCCCCCCCCCCCCCAAAAAAAAAAAATAAATAAATAAATAAATAAAAATAAATAAATAAAAATAATAAATTAATTAATTAATTAAAAAACAATTAAATAGAATAAATAAATAAATAAGAAATTACAAATAAATTACAAATACATTTTTTAAATATTGTATGTTTCTATTTCATGGAAAGTTCTTGCCAGTCAAGTGTCCTTGCCTCTGCATAATCCAACATGGCAGCTTACAGTAAGAGTCATGTTCAAGGCTCCAGGTCCTTTAAATTCTTGTTTGCAACACTTATCATCTCCGCTGAACCTCTCTACTGTTCTTCCAACTTTAAAACTTATACTTTTCCTAGTGATCGGTTCTCATGATTTATCTGTAGGTTCTGCTGGTGTGATATTGAGGGGGTTTTAATATGAAAATGAGCAAAGCAAATCGGGCTTTGCCTGGATTCAAACTCAAGACCTCCGGATTGCAAGACTGATTGCTACTAACTAAGCTAGAAAGCTGTTTTTCACAGTAAATGTTCACAGTTGCACAGATGAAAGATCATCTGCCTTTAATCCAATTGCCCATCCCACAAAATGATTTATACATTTTTTTTCCAGGTGTCAAAACAGGATAGAGAGTACTATTTCATTTCACCTTTTTAAGGATCAGTGAATAAAATTGAACCAGAGAGTGACCGTAGATTCACCTTTCACATTGCCGATCTAGAAGATCTGCACAAACATCAAAGGATCATCTGCCTTTAATCTGATTACTCATCTCACAAAATTATTTTCAACATCCATTTTTTTTTTCAAAAGGAAAAGGAGAGTGATTATAATTCACAATTTTTAGGATCAATGAATACAAATTGCACCAGAGAGTGACCGTAGATTCACCTTGCATATTCTGATTATTATGATTATTGACCGAAAGGAAAAGATCATCTCCCCTTTAATCGGATTCATGGGATACCTCCTCCCAACCCGCACCAGGCAAACACCAACTGCTCCGATTCACATTGTTTAATGACACCAAGTGCTGTCAAAAATGCTCATCCTTGTGTGTACACCTTTCACACCATGAGTTAGACTTAGATTGTTTCCGAAACGATCTGCATAAAAATGGTCGAACTGTTGATGTACATGACAGTGATTATGCAAAACATATAAGACAGGTCTAAGAGTTCAAAATGATGAAAAACTAATGTTACTTTGATGTCAAAGCTTCCAGAGGCTAAATTTGGCTATCATAAATGAAATGTGAAAATTTAATACACTGATAACATAGTTTGTAACCTGACTCCATTTATAACTTTAATTATGATTAGTATGCCTTTGACGATGATTCAGATAAAATAAAAAAGGTCAGGTCATTGACAAAATTAGTTTCCATTGTCCAACAAAAATGTCTTATTTCCCCACCTCCTCTAAAATGTTTTTTTAATACAATATTCTATGAAGTTTTGAAAAGACTTGCATCTAACTCTTTTAAAATGTATACACTTCTAACTATAATGGTTTAAATTGAGAACATTGATGTGAAATGGACTGCAGCTTCTAGTACGGACTGTCACCTCACTGTGTGCAATGGGCCTGTCATGCAAATAATAATTGGGATGTGGCCGGAAACTACAGAGGTGTAAAAGTCATTTGCACAGGTATTAAACAAAATTGGGAGAGGTGATTGAAATTGTGGACGATTTGAATGGAAACTAGAAATTGAAAATTATTAACTCCATGGGCCATGAATATTTGCCAGATTATTTAATCCTATTACTGTTAAAGGGGACCACCGGGCAAATAGCAACACATTACTATATGTTTTGGTACTGTTTTGTGATATCAAATAGATACCCAACATTTTGCAAAGGGTTGAGGAATTCATAAACAAAGCAATTAATTTCCACCACTTACGGAACCACTACTATTTCCTGGTTCCTGGTTTGCGAGTGCGCCAATTCTACTCACGCGTACCTTTGTAGGCAATATAAATTCGAGCGATTCGCTTGCTGCACCCGCGGTAGTCTACGCAATTCAGACCGCATGAACGCATGCTTTAGAATGGTGATGCGGTTTCCAATGATATGTTTTTTTTCTGAAAACATATTTTTGTAAACTTGTTGATGGAATGGAATACTAAAGATGTTACCTTTCTATTATACAAATATTAGTTTTGGGTGGTGGTACCCTTTAACTAACTTCAGAAGGCACCAAATAGTTATCAAAATGAAAATAGTACTGTAAATTTGATTTATAATTGGACAAAATTATATTCTAACTGTTTTAGACTGGTACTGGTCGTGGGGATAAAGACCTGTCGGGAAATATATACATTTAAAATATATATTAAATATAGTTTGAAATAAAGTTATACTCTAATGGAAAAAGACAAATAAGATGGGTAGAAAATGTGTTTCCCATCATGAAATGTTCACAAAGTGAAAGCAAAGAATGAATGTATCTATTTTCTTTGTCTCTATTGGATGAAAAATGGTGACCGAAAAAGGAAAAGTATGCAGTCCATGAGGTGACATGAACCGATTCAAGCACGCAATCACACATCTTAAAATAAAGGGGTGAGACTTTCACTGAAGGTTACTTTGTTAGGCTTGGCTGAACAGAAACAACAGAAACAAATATAATGAATCACCAAGAGTATAAAAAATTTCTTTATACATATTTTATATATTACTCCATTTCTTGGTCACAACTCTCAACCTTCCAGAGAAAGGTGGTTAATATTATAAGGCGAGGGCTTCTACGGTGATGGAAGATGTCTGAAAGGTCCACTCCGCTGATAACATCTTAACAAGACATTCCATGTGACAATGATGACAGACGGAGATACATGTACATTTCATGAACAAATACGACATTCTTTTTCTAGAGGGAATGTAAAACAGATTTCACTTGCTATTTCAAGCGTAATTTCATAGTCTGAAATCAATATGTAATTGAGCTATTTGATTTTCCACATTTGTTTTTATCCCATTCAATATTTCATTTGGAGCCTTTCATCAGAGTGACACCCAATTAAATTCTCCAGCTCATTAAATGGAGAATGTAATAGCCCTATTCAAAGCTTTCATCATCTGTTCAAAGCGACCTTTTCTAACTTTCAGCGAACTTCACTGGAAGTGTCCACTTAAATACAGATCTGGTATTTGGTCACTCTGAAAGGTTCCTGCCTGTGTTTTTAAAATTTGACACTGATGTTGTTTGAAATCAGGCAAGTGTGCAGATAAAGTAAACATCACATTTTCAAAACAAACATGAGCATAAAGACGTGAACCAATGACTGTAATAATACCTTGCATGAACCATTAGCTCATGAAAAACAAGATACCAGAAGGAAGCCAAACATCCACCACCCTGTCATCTTACATTAATAAAATCTCAGGACTTAATGGTCTATGCACAAAATAAATATTGTCTGAAACCAAATGAAGCATAAGCAATATAAACACAAACACATTGTATCCCCTTCACCAGATCATGCTATTAAAAGCACAAAAATATTGACTTACCGTAAAACTCCGTGTATAAGATGCACCTTTTTTCTGTCGGAAAATTTTCAAAGTGGGGGGTGCGTCTTATACACAGGTACAGAAAAAAAAAAAAAAAAAAAAAAAAAGATTTTTTTTTTTTTTTTTTTTTGGACACCCTGTAGTCATGTTGAATGTGTATTTAACACATGGTTTAGGGCATGACAAGAGCTTGCTGTCAGTTACAGCATTCAGCAATATATATCTTTCTCTCACACACAAAATATTGGTTACAGATGTAAAATTGCAAGTTTATTGAGCAGTAATACTGCTAATGAATATTCATACATTCGTGAGCAGCAGTACTAATTAAATATGCAATTTTCTAACCAGTGGTTGTAAATTTTGCTCATAATCAAAAATAGTTGTTAGTAAATTTAGGAAATTGCATTATATTTAGTGAGTATTGGTGCTCATGAATATTCATGAATATTCATATGAATATTTATGAGCACCAGTGTTACTGCTCAATAAATGTGCAATTTGTGTACTAAAACCACTATTTTTATGTGAGAAAATGATGTTGATGAATGCTACATTCAACATTAAGCTATTGTCATGCCCTAGACCAGTGGTATAAGCATTCCAACATCACTTCAGGGTCTTTAAAAAAAATACAGGGTGTCCAATAAAAAATTTAAAAAATAAAATTTAAAAACGATATTTTTATTTATTTATTTATTTATTTATTTTTTTTTTTTTGCTGTGAAAGTTGGGGGTGCGTTTTATACACGAGTGCGTCTTATACACGGAGTTTTACGGTAAGCCTCACAGTTATATGTGTGCATATTGGTGTGCAATATTGTATGTTATTTCCTGGCTTCACACCAAGAGGGTTAATCAAATACAGGAGCTACCCCTTCCAATACCTGCCAACGCTGTCCGCCCGCCTGTCACTCCTCCGCTATAATTTAATTAAAGGGCCCATGCCTCCCTCCTCCCCTAACTGTCAACCTGATCTCCTTACCCGTGAAGATGATGATGAAAAGTGGGTCCCCCGAACAAGCGAAATCAAATTTCATTGAACCCCAACGTCATCTCAATTTTCTAACGTTCCGGTAGATTCACTTGCAACCATGCACCCCCTGGATAAGGTTTACAGCTGGGTGCATCTAAATTTTCTATGAAAATGTCAACTTTTGATCATCCTGCGATGTCGCTGGACTTTCCTCCCGAAGTTAAAATGTTTTTTGTTCCTGTCTTCTTTGGATCCATCAACATCTCTCCACTTATAATTCTGGATGATCAAGAGAGCCCTCTCACTTATCAAGGGTGAAGTTTGTGTCTGCCTTCAACTACATGTACATGCACACCTGTTTAAAAGTTCACGAATATTACACTTTTCAAATAAAAATTCAGAATTTTTATTTTTAAAAGCCAGAAAAGGGTTTGACTTCAATTTTCTAAATCACCCCAAAAAAGTTATTTTTCATTCTGATGGGACTTAAAAATTACAAGCTGGTTCAAAGTACAGAAATCATCCTGAGAAATTTGGTGGAAATTATGTATGAAATATACATTGTAATATGTGTACAGGTTCGTAATATAGCTCATTTAATTGCTTTGACCTGAAACCTTACAGCTGACCTGAAAAAACCTGAAGTAGCTACTCACAAATCACACCAATTAACCTGATTTAATGGTTAAAAATAGTGCTGAAATCTAATACAAAGAAACCATGTGTAAGAACTGAGCGATCATAACTTGTGAACAGGCCCACTGTACCCCAGGCTCATTGAATCCCTGCAGCTGACCCGAAAAACTCATTTAGCTACAGCTTAACCCGTTTCATTGGTTCACAAACAGTGCTGAAATCTTACAAAGAAACGATGTGTAAGAAATGAGCAATCTCGGTGTGAACAGGCCCATAGTAACTCATTGCTTTGACCACAGAATGAATCCATGCAGTTGACCCCAAAACCCCATTTAGCTACTGTTTAACCCGTTCTGTTGGTTCACAAATAGTGCTGAAATTTTACAACGAAAGCATGCCTTCAAGGGATAGTTAGTAAAGGTCTAGTTTATATATTCCAGGTAGATGAAAATTGAAAAGAAAGTGTCAGAATTGCAAACAAACAAACATTATTATCAAAACAACTGTTTTTATTTGGTCAAAATCCATTCAGAAAAAAACAAATATAACAATTTACAATATTTGAAATGAGGGTTGGATCGTATTAATGGCTGTTATTTGAATGAAAAAGGCCTTCTAAATGAGATGTTCAGATTTATTTATACCATTCAATCATGGTAGCATGATAAAGTTACTTTCCAATTATCTTGTTTTACAGAACTTTCTTTCCCTTTTACAAGAAATGGGTGATGATAATGTAAACAGGCCCATAGTTACTCACTGCTCTGACCCTTGAAAACCCTGAATGATATTCATCTGACCTGAAAATCCTCAGGTAGCTACTCACAAATCATACGGATTAACCCTAGATTAACCCTAGTCGGAGGGTCTGTAAGATTCTGAGAAATTGTATCAGGTTCATGTAACATTCAAGGAACATGAGGAGTCATAATAAGTCATCACTTCAGGCAGGTCTTGGCTAAATGCCACAATTTCTTATTTTTCCCCCTCTTTTTTTTCTTCTTTTGTTGAAAATTAAAATGTGTTTAAATTCTAAACTCGTTCATGGCTGGTCCCAAGTATACTTAGGTTGAGTATAATTATACAATAACTAATCTTGAATGTGATAATGTTCAAAGGATGATATCTTTTTAAATTCAAACATGAATACTATTATTTTATCTAAAATGTATGAACTTTGAAACAGAAGACAATTATCAGGGTGTCGCGAGCTCATCATCCACAAGAGATTAACAGCCTGATAAACATGAGTCACACGATTTTAATCCCTTTTGGCCAAATGGCAGCATGTTTTTGATACCTTTCATGTGAACTACAAGTGACAAGTATGAGCCTAATGAATGTCATGAGGTTGTCTCACTCATCGGCAATGGGTGTAGCCAAGGTTGGAGTGGGCAAAGGGGAGGGGCCAAGCAGTGGCATAGCTACAATGGAGCGAAAGCAATTAAGAGCAAGCACACAACAGCAACAATAAAAACAGAAGGGGAAAAATACAAATACATTGAATTTGCCTTACCCTACCAACCCCCTCCCCCATCCCCAATCTTTAAAACCCTATGCTATGGGACTTGGGCCGAGTATTCTCAATGAGATGGGTTGACAATTTAATGAAAAACAGTTTTAAGATTTTTGCCACACAGATAAAGGATCAATTCAAGATACAAGAATGAACCTGTAGCGGCCTCATGAATGTCATGAGGTTGTCTCACTCATCGCCAATGGGTGTAGTCAGGGTCGGAGTGGGCAAAGGGGAGGGGCCTAGCAGTGGCATAGCTACAATGGAGGGGCACAAGGAGGGGTAAGACAAAAAAAAAAATTCAAACAAAAGGGTGCACAAATTCAGAAAAACAATGTATGTACAGAACGTTTCATCTCTTCAATCATACTGTGACTGACAAGTAACAAGTCTGTTCAATCAGACCCCATCTATGTCATGAGGGGGTCCACAGTTGCGCTGTATAGGCAGATCATGTTGCAGTCAACATGGAAGGCACAACTACGCTTGCAAAGGTCTATGAATGAAAAATGGCCTCACATGAACCTCTTACATGGTACTTGCCTTTGTGGCCTGGGGTCCATACAGGACCCCCAAAGCACCCAAGCTGTCTTGTGCTTCGCACCTCTTGAGAGTTAATGAGAAAATCGCCAAGTTTACCATTGATGCAGTCCATGGTAACCTGTGCCATTGCATTTTAACCCAGTCAGGACTGATTGATTTTGCTAGAACATGTAATCTCAATAGACCTGAGCAGATGTATTTTTGGGACCAGTCCTGAATGGGTTAACTTATTATGGACTGTTCCTAAAAACATGCTGGTTGGGGTCTATGAGAATGCAGTTATAGAATAATCAAACAATCTTGAAGAAGTTTAGTATGAAATAGCCTAGTACTAGATGTATACATTTTAGACTTTAAAATGAACAGAGTTGCAAGGAGATTCATGGGAAATCACAGGAAAGTGACAACCTCACCTGGGACGCTGGGCGACGTCACTCCTTTGTTTTAAGGACAAGAGTATTAAGACCTTGATGTAACATTTCAAGCTGCCCTATGAATCATGATTTCGAGAGAACATTGCAGGGTTACCAGGGCAATTCAGGGTCACTGCTTTCATGCGTACATTCAAATGTACTGTATGCCTAAATTGTAAATTCAGAAAATATCTAGAGATGAAAAAACAACCTCTATGTCTGAAAATCATGGGAAATCATAAATTTGTGGGTCAATGCTTTAGGGTTAGGGTCCACATGCTCCAGCGCCTTTAAATAGCATTAATCCTTTACCATTTAGGAATCACATTGTCAACTACATGTAGTCTAACTTTAGACCGTATAACCCGTTCAGAGCTGATCCCAAACATACTCAGCTGGAATCTATCTATGTTAATATGTTATACCAAAATCAATTGGACGTTCTGCAATACTCTAGATAAAAATACTGGATAGTTTCAGGGATGGGTGAAGTACTGATGAGAAAGGGTACATACATTGTAGTGTATTATATATCAACCAGGAAAGACCTCAAATCGTTCAGGCTGTCTGAAAAATCACATGTGGGAAATCCTGAATTCCTGGGTCACTGCTTTAGGGACTGGAGTGTTTCAGCCTCAAACCAGAAAAATCCAACCTAGGATGGTTCACTTAGTAATTATGTCAACATTTTGAGCTTTATATTCAAGATCCAAGTTTATCTGAAAGGTTGAGTAACCCACTTTTAAAAGTTGTCGTGGTTATTTTCAAAAGGTCTGAGACTCTGAAGAGAACGAGACATGTCATATTCATAACCTTTAATTTGCTTCTACTTCTTTGAAAATAGTTCTAAAGCAAATGTTTAGTAATCAAGAAAGCTCAGTCCAGGTCAGATGAGTGAGATGACAAATAAATGTCCATCCAAGTCTAGAAAAGAGGACCTTAATACGTGCATTACAGATTCAAGTTTAAACCGTAAATTAATCATTAACCAGGCCAACTAGCCAACTGCTACAACAAACCAATAAACCAAGTCATAAAGTTGGGGTTTGGTGATCAACGTATCTCATCACCCCCATACTGAACTCTAAGTTCCCTAGGCCAAAGACTGAACTCATAGAATGCTTGAAAATCCATGGAAAACATGCATTATCTGTCAACTTTCAAGAACTGTTATTTATTGACTGCTATTACCATGCCGATTTAAACAAATTAATACTCCTCTAAAACTCCAGTATGTTCCACAAGTACTCTGTATCCATTTTTATTTTTTCTGAAACATCACTAAAGTAACACTTCAAAGTTTAAATATAACACTTAGATAAACCACTGGCACATGTATAAATACATTTTCATTCACAAAGTTGGTCAAAATGAGAGAAATGGAAAATGGGACTGATATTGGAGGGAAACTGAAAGAAATGTGGGTGTTTTCCAGAAAATTAAAGCCCCTACTTTAATAACAGGCCTTAACCGGACATGGTCCTCAGAACATTTGTACTCGAGCCCTTGTTTTTGTTTGTTTGTTGCTGTTTTTTAGTTTCTGTATTATAAAATGTGTATAACTTCTTTCTTTTTCAGGGAAAGTTCTGTTTCAGGCTTGAAGATTACACATGCTCAGTTGACCAGAAAATCCCACCTTTTCTATGTTCAAAATATCGACTTTCACAAATTCCAAGAAGAAGTAGTGAGGAATATCATCAGATTTCAAAATGAGTCATAACCATGCCAAGTAAATACGTCAAGAAAACTTGGTGACTTCTAATAGTTTCAACCAATGAGACAGGGCAAAAGTATTCAGGATTCCATCCCACGGCCACCCACTCAGTCTCCTCCCGCATGAAATAAAGATGAAGTGCGTAAAGATACCATGGTGACCTGAAACAGGACAGCGATATGAGTAAAATTGCGTGGTGCACAGGATATTTTATGTCTTCAAGTGGTGATAAACTGTCCGGTCATGCTGTTTTTACACCATGGGGTTCAATAATGCCGCCTATAGCTATGTAAACATGGTCAAAACTGCTGTGAATTACTGAATGTTAGTAAACAATATTCCTCTTCTATTCATAAATTGTAAAATAACTTTTCGTTTTACATTCAAAAGGCGAGGTGACTCAGTATAAAGAAGCAGAGAGGAATGACTATGATATATATGTGGTTAGGTTGATATTTATAACTCCATAAGTTGGCCAGACAGTGACAAATGGCCATGCTGTCTTTGCACCAGGGGGTTATAAACTACTCCCAATATAATAATTTCAACCTTTTTTTATAGCCATTTAGGCAAAGAAAGTGACTCTATAGAGGGATTATAATACATTTATGAGAGAGAAGTATCCTCACATGGTGACAAATCAGTCAAGCTGTCTTCACATCAGGGGGTCATAAAGGGCTAACCAACAAAGTAACCCCAATATACCAAATTATTTCATTTTCCCCAAAATTAGAACTATAAGTGAGTCTTAGATCAGTAAATCTATAGATGCAACTAAACGTTAATGGGAGTTAAATTATCTATCTTTAGTTTAAGCAGTGACAAATCAGTTACGGTGTCCTCGCATCAGGGGGTTATCAAACCCACAAAGGTAACAAAGGTAACAAACTTGATTATTCCAAACTATTTTTGAGTTAAGTTGGACAGAAGATGCAACTTCGAGACATCACTTAGGGGACATTAAGTTTTCTATATACTTTTTTTTCTTTCTACCGTGTGACCGCATAAAATCGCCACCGCGATTACGATGACAATTTTCAACCTTGCATCCTTCAAACTACTACTCCTCAAAAAATACTCGCAAAGAACACACGAGAATCGCACACATAAAACTTGAGAACATTGGCTTTCAAACTGTTTGTTTGGTCCGTATCGTAAAGACGATCCTACTGGCGCACTGCGCTACCGAAAATGGTCTACATTGCGCAGGACAACAAGGAGAACTTTACGTTTGGGGCGACGGGGCAGAAACTGCAAAACAAGCTTTCGATTCTTTGCTATCGTGCGTAATAACCCGTGCGGATTTTAAAGCCACTTGGAAAATGTGAAGTTTAAAAGTTACTTATTCAGTACCAACTATTCGCCCGACTGGTAAGTGTGTTAGTACGGAGAAAAAAGGGCGGCGGAACAAACCCAAACAAAATGCAATGTTAAAAAAGTCGCTGCATAATCCCACTGCCCATAGACATTGCACGTAAAATTGATCAAGGAAAGGTACAAATTACAACTTTCGGGCGAAGTTATGACTATGGCAATGACAACTATACCGTATCAATCTGTATAATTTTCTACGTCTAGTTCTACAGATGACATCATCTAAATATAATTTTAAATACATCTAAACACAATCGAAACTTACTACTTAATATGTCTTTCTGCACTGGCTTAACTCCATAAGTATATCGGTAGTCTGCGCGCCCCAGAATGCATAATGCATACGGTCGCGTACTAGTGCTATAGCTATAACATGTGTAATACATTATACACATAAAGAGAGAAAGGAAAATTCCCCTGCGCGCGCTGGCCTTTGTTATTGCGCAATTACACGCGTCAGGGCGCTACTAACGCGCTAATATACGCGATATCCTCCAAGCTGATTGGTGATTATTTTCATCATTTTGTATCGCGCATAGTAATCGCGCGATCTTGACCAACAATTTGAATAATATAGATGGTCATGCGTCGTGAGGTCGCCTCCTTTTGCGTTACATGCCATTTTCGGCTTCTGCGGGACAATGTTACAGTTGATAGCAAATATTTTCTGAGGAAGACCCCCTACCCTATCAAAACTATACATTTTCTGAAAGGAAATTTTCCAAGGAACCCAAATATGCACTCAGAATTAACACTGGGTGTACAGGTAATTATTCATATTAACCAAAACATGACATTTTGTTTACAGTTTTAGAGGTCAATAATTTCCTGATAACTTTTTCTAAAGTAGCTCTAGACAAGAAATTATAATGTTTTCTTGCAGAGCAGACTTAGACCTTTACAGCAATATAATATTGTATGGGGTAAATTATTATTTTACAAGAGATTTTTTCATTCATACATGTACTTTATTCATTTTTTAATTTTAATAATCATTAATTTTCAGTAAGTAGGAGTCACTAGATGAATGGAATATAGAGTAAAGCCTAAATATGATGAGCCATAATACAGTTTGATAAGTAAGCTTTCATTTGATACCAAATTTGTTTTCTGAAACCTTCTATTTGTTAAGATATTAACGTTTTTACCAAGAATTCACCAAATGTATCGGTCAAGATTGTGCCCCCATTGAGTCTGTACAGGAAACCCCCAATTTTCTTTGTTTGTGTTGATTTAATAACAATTTGATTTGGCAAAGACACTTTTCAATCATTTGACATTGAAGTTCAATGTTTTAGCTTTCATTTGATACCAACATTGTTGCTATACATCCAGTTTTCACAAAGTTATTGAAGTTTTAGGAAAAATTGCACTTTGAGAGGTATTTTCCCATAGACTTTGTACACGGGCGCCGCTTCCTGTGCCACCCTCTTGCTCCAACCTTCAAATAGCTGTATCTCCATTTTGGAAAGAGGTATACCTTTTAAATTTTGCATACAGATAGCATTCTGGTAGTTCTTTAAAATGATACCAAATTTGTTAGGAAAGGTTTTGTAGTTTTGATAAAAATTAAGAAAATGTTTTCAAAAAATCTCAAAATGTAACGGTGCCACCCTATTTGGGAGGCGAGTTCATGACACATGACCAGATGCGTCCTGGCCTCATTCGACTCAATACAAACGGAGTTGATTGGCGTCACTTGTGTGGCCATGTTGTGAACCGAGAGATAATTATTTTACTGCACGTACCAGTGGGAATACATTTGGATTTGTGCAACATTTCGGGCGACGCTCGTTCGTTGAGGTTTTCAATTTGTTTTATGGCCAAAATTAGTATTTGATTCAAATTTTCAGTGAATGGTTCATATCAAATTACGGAGAAGTTTTCAATATTCAAGTTGACTGGAGGATTTGCTAACACATTGGATATATTTGATAAAACGGCCATCTAAACCGAGACTTAGTTTTGGCTGCGTTGCAACTTCGTGTTGATTTCCGTCACAAAATATTTTGCTTGCTTCGGAAGCCTTCCTAAAATCGTTTTTTTATGGAACAATCGCGTGTTTGTGGATGTACATGACGGAAAATATCACATATCAAGTACCGTGAGTACAATTTGAACAACATTTGCGATGATATATTTTTATATTTTGTTCGTTCTAGACCTGTTTTGGGAGACTAGCGTAGCCGACTGCGACGGGGCGAAACTTTGACAAAGTACCGAGGTTAATTCGCCACGTCGATTTTCGGAACAAAATCGGGCTTAGATTTTGAATTAATCAATGTCATTCTATAATAGACTTGAATAATAAATGACAATAGTTTGCTTCGTCCATGTGTACAGTTATTTTGGAGTTCGAAAATCAATATCGCTAGAAATAAGGCTTTAAAAAATCTGTCCGGCGGAATAGGGCAACTGCACGGTAAATCTAGACATTAATAAATATGTCATGCTGATAGTGCATTAATAGGGGGTTATAAGTTTATACAACAAAAAGTTTGTTTCACGATTTTCACCCCAAATCTTTTTGAGTGAAGTGGGACTCGTAGGTGCACCTAGACATAAATGGGAGCACCATTATCTATCTTCAGACAGTGAGTGACACATCAGTCACGCTGTCTTTGCGACAGGGGGGGGGGGGGTTATCTCAGAGTAATAGCAAGGAAATTGAAGCTCCTTGTTATTAGGCTACCATAGGCTAACCAACATTGTACCAAAATTTAGACCAAATTTTGCTTTGACACGGTTTTCACCCCAAATCTTCTTGAGTGAAGTGGGACTCGGTAGGTGCATCTAGACTTAACTGGGAGCACCATTATCTATCTTCAGACAGTGACACATCAGTCACGCTGCCTTTGCGACAGGGGGTTATCTCAGAGTAATAGGCTACTGCTACCAAATAGTTGATTTGTGTTGTGTTTTTGAACAGTTTTTGTTGACTCTGAAGATTCTTCTAGTATCAATGTCAAATACTCAAGCCCATATTAAATCAACTTTTTATTTCTTATCTCCCGAGCTCATAGAATAACAAATCTGTCATGGTGTCTGTGCAGCAGGGGGTATGACAACTGATATCAATGGCACTAAATATTTTAAATAAAGATAATGAAGAAAATACTGCTGAAAACTAAATATTTTAATAAAAATGTTCTTGTAAATCGTTGATTTGTTAAAGGGAAAGTTGAGTTTTGGTAGAGAGGGCGCTAGACTACTTAATTGGTTTGTGAGGTAATGAAAAACTGAGTGTAAAATTTGAAAGAGCATAATATTTAAACAATAAAATCATCTTTGTTTGATCAAAATCGGATCAGAAACGGCTGAAATATCCATAAATATAACAATTTGTAATAAACCCGGGGCCCCGGGTTTATTAGAGAATTTTGAACCAGCCGTTAAAAATTCAAAAAAATGCTTCCTCTTTTCAAAAAAGTTCCAAAATAGGTATTTAAATAGTTGTTGGTTATTTCTCTATCTAATCACTATTTCAACAAAGCATCACATGCACAATATTTTATTAAAAATGGTTGAAACCGATGAGTGTTTAGAGAGCGCCCTCTTACGTTTTAACGGCTCTTTTTGAATGATAACATGATCTTTACTACGTCATTTGTAATTTTGTGTTCCTTTCTAGTTATAACTATTCGTTTGTAATGTAATGATGCAGGTTTTGGTTACTAAAATTCAGTTTCACTAAAACTGTACTCTCCTTACCAGAACTCAACTATCCCTTTAAAGACCAATGAACTAACTACATGAACCTTGTTAATCAATTATGGAATGTATTTTGTACAACAGTTGATTTTATCTTTTATTCTGCTACTTGGTAGCATTTATTGCACTTCTATTCAAGTATATTTCAAGATTTCAAACTTGTTAAGCTTTTATGTTTTTAAAAGAGTTCTACACATAATTAACAGACAAAAATGCATTGATTCTATATATTTATTGGTACAATATGTGTAGAGGGAACATCATTTCTAAATAACTGATATGGAAACCAAAACTTTCAAAAGAGGTATAAAAGCTTGCATTGTATACACTAAGCCTATATGTACATACTGCGCAGATACCAACCTTGGCAGATACAAACTTGTATTGCACAATAAATAGATGAAAAGCTTTTATTGTTGGTCTCAATTACCAAACAAAATGCTCCAGTAGTCATGGAACAAATGATTTTGGAAAGAACAAATATAGCCCCGTTTGCTAGATTGTTAACACCTAAATTGGTTGTTGACATACAATTCCGCTGTATTGTGAAAACTGTCCTTAATTAAACAAATGAGACCTTGGAACTGTCCTTCCATCAGACCACAACTGTTGAATCATGATCAGTTGTGCAAAGAGTCATCACTAACCGTGGTAGCTGAAACGGTCCAAAAACTTTGCGATTGCCTGCAAACTTTGTGTGGATGAGTGAGTCACCGGGCAAATATGTACAGTTTGATAGAAGTCAGGATAAATATACCGCGATTAAAGCAACATTACAGTTTTGGGAAACTATTAAAATTGCCCCAAAACTTTAAATAACAACAAATCCAAATAATAGCAAACCTATCAATTATGTGACATATTATGTGGATGGATTTTGTTTACAGCTGGTCAAAACGAAATAAACTTGTATGACCCCAAAGTTCCAAACGTGCATACTATGAGTGGGAAGTCTGCAATAATATCAGAACCCAGTATTATAATGGTTTAATTGTAGATTGTTGGTCTAGTTTACAAATGTATGATATGTTTGCTCATACCATCATGTAATGTATTAAAATGGAACAACTTGCAATTTACTTTAGGGGAGTATACCAAAACTGTCAGTGGCTTTAAAGGGACTTAGTAACATTGTCCAAATCCTCAAAATAAAATTTTAATTCTAGCCGTTCCCTTATACCTTGTTGTATTCGTATTAACAATAAAATCACGGGACGGGTTTCGGTTTTTCAAATGTCCCTTTCGTTACATGATTGAAGTATTCAGATGCGAGTTTTTCTTCCGTGTACAAAGTGAGTGCAGTGAGTTACTGAATATCACTTTGCATTTTCGCTCATTACTTGGCCATACAATGTCCATTTGACTTGAAATTTTCACACAATACCCTGTGGACATATGAGATAACAATATACATTGCATCAACCATTCATCACTTTTTGCACATGTCAACAAAGTTACTAGATCCCTTTAAGTGACTACTAGAATATGCCACCTTCAGATTGTTTGGACAGATCAAGAGGTCTAATAGTTGCAAGTTTAGAGTTTGGTCGCTGAGTGATACAGTCGCTCTTTGATGAACCCCTGATGGCATTGACAAGACAATGAAAACCAAACCAACCTTGGCTAAACAGTCCAGTTTCCCATCATATATCTAAGTATTAGGGCCCAAGCTTTATTTTTACAAAACTACATACGAAACTGCTGAGTTCCCATTTAAATCACTGCTATTTCATACGGGTATAAAATGTTTCTCAACTTTTATTTTATACACCGTGTGTAAATCTCTAGTTACACTTTGAAATCGACACCATTTAAGAGACTAGTGGAGTTGACAAGAGCAGGAATTTAATGAAAACATGCATGAAACATTGAAATGCTTATCTAACAAGCCTCTATCTAAGAAATTGCATCAAAGACAATGGAGGGATTAATTTTGAATACATTTTCAGATGCTGGCAGGGAGGGAAAAGATCATGGTTGTTCTAGAGCTGCTTGTTAACTTCAAGCATTTCCAGATGTTTTCATAATTTTCTGAAAGTAATCACAAGATTAAATTGAATTTGTTCCCAGAGTGATCCGAGTGGGAAAATTTTTCTAATTGTTGAAGAAAATTTGCTTATTATTTTCCACATGATTTATTACTTAATCCCATTCCAATTTGCAACAATTACCTCCCAAATTGAAAAGCAGCCCAAGTTCATGATAAATCTGGTAAATCCTTTCAGTAACCTTGAATTGACAGTGGGCCTGGTTCCAAAACTGCCAATAGAATGTTGACAGCTATTGTAAAATCGTTTCCACTTATAGAGCCGCACACAAAGAGATACAAAATCGAGACTTGTAAGCCAATACATCTAGGTTGTATAGTTGCATTCTTGTGCGCTCACTCGAAAATATAAATGTCAAGCCTTTTTCTTCAATTTATAAATGGACTCTTTTAAAACCTAAACTGAATTTGGCAGATTGTTGCTGAAAAAAGGCAGGCTTTGTCACGGTAGTAACTGGAGGTTCAAAGATCGTGCCATAACAAATTTGTTTGGGGCCTCTCTGAGTTTGCCGCTTTGAGCAGAGAAGCCAGAAATCTATGGACTTTTACGCTATTTCTATTCTCCAGTACTAGCATTTCAAAAGAATGTCCATGATGACTTTGTTTTAATTTCATTATTAATGATTGATGAACAAGAATGGGTAATACCATCATGTATTCAGATGAACTTATAAGATTTATTAAGATACATGTAGATATTAAAGATTAACATAACTTTACAAAGTTTCATGAAGAAAGTGATTTATAATTTCAAAAACTTACAACACAGATGAAAAGTAGCAAAATTAAATTTTTGATAAGGACATATGAGAGGTCTTTAAGACCTTATCTAATCATTGTGAATCAATCATCCTGCAATGATCTTGTATCTACATGTAATCAAATTATGGATGTTCTCTCTATCATAGTAGTAAGAAGTAAAAGAGTACTTAGTATTAAAGCCTTTCTTATTTCCAGTGTCAACTCATCCAATCTTACTTAATCCACATTGATCTTGTTTTAATCCCATTAGAATCCAAGGTGGATCAGCCTCATTTCAATTACTCTAATCCACTTCATGCCTTGTCGATCCCAAGATGATTAAATGACAAGGTCTATTACTCTATGCTTCATCTTTTCCTTCTACGAAGTATTGATCCAGTGCTATCCAACCAGAGAAGGGTAATTCCTGTAGTCTTTTAGGCCTGGTCACATATCACTGGATAGTGTAAACGGATGCCCAACAAATAGAAAATTTGCGAAATCAAATTATCCGGTAGTGAAAGTCGTCTCCATTGCTTCGTGCACAAAACTTTCCGCCGGATAGAACAACGTACATCGCCTAACAAGGAACAGACAAGAAACGGAGACAAATGGATTGAACATTTTACTCTCTGGCGGGCATCCGTTTACGCTATCCGGTGATATGTGACCGGGACATTTACCAGCGCTATCTTCTAATTCCATAACTACAAAAGTCTAATGCAGTTCAATCCAAGCGGCAAGGACAATTCCCGATACCAGGCCTAGTTTTACGATGATTGATGACAACTTAAAAGGGGATTTCCTTGGGGACTTGGCCCCTCTACCTCATGCGTGTCTCAGAGATCACCCTGCGTTATTGGAGTTCATCTTCCTTTTACTCCCCCAGGACCAGGCCACCTTGAAATCCTCAAAAATCCACCCTAAATTGCAAAATCTGACACGCTCGTTCTTTTCAGTTCAAACCCGGATTTTGTCAGATATAGGCCCCGTTCCAGAAAGAGTTACAATTAATTGCAAGTCAGATCATGTGATCTAAATCACTGAAATGACCTTAGTTCTCAATTTCTATCACATACAGTACTTGCAGATTTTACAGAGATAAGAACTTATATAGTTAACAACTTCAATGTTCAAAGCTAGGTAATGCGATACGTGCCTACATGATATATCTGGAGCAAGGGACAAAAAAAGTTATAAAAACTAGAACAAAACGTGAGAGAATTGATCAACTTCATGCTGGAGAGCAGCAGGTGTCGGTAGGGGTGCGAGAAATACCCCCAGGACCCAGGCAGAACAGGACCAAACTAGCAAACCAATCTCACATTGTCACCACTCCTGGGCTGAGTTGCAACTACAAAGCTTCTGCACATATGTCATTTTTTGTATTAACCCGTTCACTTCGAGATTCTGAAATCCCCATAGACTTTGTACATCATTAGCCAACCCGGTTCCTGTAAGCAACAGGTTAAATATATAGGTTAAATAACAGGTTAAATACATTTTTTTTACAGTGCATTCGCTACGCCAGATACCGTAAAACTCCGTGTATGAGACGCACTCGTGTATAAAACGCACCCCCAACTTTCACAGCCCCCCCCCCCCCCAAAAAAAAAAAAAAAAAAAAAAAAAAAAAAAAAAGAAAAATCTGTTTTTTAAATTTTTTTTTTTGTTTTTTTATTGGACACCCTGTAGTTTTTTTTAAAGACCCTGAAGTGATGTTGGAATGCTTATGCATGACAATAGCTTAATGTTGAATGTAGCATTCATCAACATCATTTTCTCACATAAAAATAGTGGTTTTAGTACACAAATTGCACATTTATTGAGCAGTAACACTGGTGCTCATAAATATTCATATTCATATTCATGAATATTCATGAGCACCAATACTCAATTTACTAACAACTATTTTTAATTATGAGCAAAATTTATAACCACTGGTTAGAAAATTGCATATTTAATTAGTACTGCTGTTCACGAATGTATGAATATTCATTATTATAGCAGTATTACTGCTCAATAAACTTGCAATGTTTACATCTGTAACCAATATTTTTTTTGTGTGAAAAAGGTATATATTGCTGAATGCTGCAACTGACAGCAAGCTCTTGTCATGCCCTAAACCATGTGTTAAATACACATTCAACATGACTACAGGGTGTCCCAAAAAAAAAAAAAAAAAAAAAATTGAATTTTTTTTTTTTCCTGTACCTGTGTTTAAGACGCACCCCCCACTTTGAAAATGTTCCAACCGAAAAAAAAAGTGCGTCTTATACACGGAGTTTTACGGTAACATGAAACTCTCTATGTGGGATATATACTACAGGGGCCAGCTAGAAGGCAAAACAGGGACAAACAATAAACCAATGATACATTGTCAGTATTCAGTAACAGTAAATTGAAACTAACATATAACTACAGAAGTCAGATTTTGTATTCAAGTACTAAAATCTTGTTTTACAAAAATATAAGAACGAAATATAAAAAATGATCCATCAGACAAGTTAAATTAATACCTCAGATTTCACATTGAATTAGGGCTAATTATCTTAGTTAAATGAAATTTGCCAATTTGGGCAATGTTTTTAATATTAGCATATAGATAAAATGGGTGAAAAATAAATGTTGACAGTGTGCATTATTGAACTCAATTAACAAATCACACTATCATAATTGTGTTTTGTAATGAAATGATATAAGGACCGGAATTCAATGCAATTCCTGTGCAAGACAATAGCAAGTGTAGCCTACAAAACTATGACCTCAACCAAAGATATCCAGTCTACAAACTAATATAGCAGAACTCTCACTGACTCAACTCACAGTCATTCCTGTAGTCTGCACTGGTCTAGGCCATGGGGCGATATACGGATCATGTCCCGCATTCACCACTTGGGACAGATCTATCCATTTGTACATTTTGTACAACAGACTACCCGGCCCCTCCCCCCCCCCCCCCCCCCCCCCTCTGGATGTCCTGGTTATGTCAGTTTCCTATATCCAGTTAATGTTTTCCTAAGTTTACACAATTAATGTTTATTTAAATATTTTCTTAAACTTAAAGGTGGTCCAGATTCGTAAATCAGATGCTTGGTGCCATCTTGTGAAGGCCTTGTACATGCAGGGGTGTCGATCCGTTTTTGAGATTGGGGGGGCGAAATTTGTAATTTTTTCCAGAGTGACCACTGAGAGAGCTAAAAGCCCCACATTGGCATGCCCGGAAGTTTTATTATGCGCTCATTGAAAGTGTCTTGATGGCTCGAAGACCTGACTTTGGGGGGCACCCATATTTGGGGACAATAATGGGGGTCCAGGGGGCGGAGCCCCCGGAAGCTTTTAGATTTCAGACATTTGCTCCTAGCATGGGTGTTAAAATTGTATAAAATAGTGAACCTACTCATAACGTATTTTAAAGGGCATAGCGAGGAAAAGACTGAGCCTTGCATGAGATGGATCCACGATTCCACGTGATCATGTATACTATAGAGCCATCGATATAGTCTAGGGCATTGGGCTCCCATGAAACTAAGCAAGGGCGTCAACAATTTCTCAAAAGTGTAGGGGAGACATTGCGAGGAAGCGAAGCGACCGAGCGGGGGAGGGTGTGGGAGGGGGTGTCCCCCTCCCACAGTAGGGAGCTTTTGTATTTTGGGGCGTGAAATTGTGCGATTTGGTGAACACCTGAGACAGAAATTTCACGTAATATGAAGTATATAGGTATGGAACCAAACATACATAATGACAAAGGGAGGGGGACAATCTTCTCCTTTTTCAAATGTGGGGGGACATGATATTCCAATTTGATTTGCGTTCAGCGCATATGTACTGAGATTATTTTATTTTCTGTTTCTCATCTATAGATGAGGGTTTAATAAACTTCGTTTGAGGTGTGCTTTTGAGAAATTACGCTGCCCAACACATTTCAAAAGGTGAGTTCCCGCAAACAAATGAAACTTGCAATATGAGAAACTGTATGCGCGCGAAGCGCGCGGCAAAAAAGAGATTTACAGTCCTTTTCAAACTAAAAAACGGCTATTTTGAAGATTAATTATTGATAAATGTGTCTTTCACCTCTTTGGCATTATATCACTCGATTTTTTTCTTCCTCATTTTCTGAATTATTGGGGGGGCGAAATGATATGTTCGCCCCCCCAATATTTTCATTGGGGGGGCGACCGCCCCCCCTGCCCCCCCAGGATCGACACCCCTGTGTACATGTACATGGTGCATAATACACACTGCGAACAAGCTAGAAATTTGACAATCTGCGTTGAATCATCAGAATACTTATAATTTTAAAGGGACTTAGTAACATTGTCCAAATCCTCAAAATAAAATTTTAATTCTAGCGGTTCCCTCATACCGTGTTGTATTCGTATTAACAATAAAATCATGGGACAGGTTTCGGTTTTTCAAATTTCCCTTTCGTTACAAAGATATGTACGATCAAAGTATTCAGATAAGAAAAACTCCGGGCGAGTTTTTCATCCCTGTACAAAGTGAATGCAGTGAGTTAGTGAATATCACCCAATATCACTTTGCATTTTCGCTCATTACTTGGCCATGCAATGTCCATTTGACTTGAAATTTTCACACAATACCCTGTGGACATATGATATAACAGCACTATACATTGCATCAACCATTCATCACTTTTTGCACATGCCAACAAAGTTACTAGATCCCTTTAAACCCCATATTGATTTGATGTATAAAAGTTTTAATTTGTACTGTTCTGTTTTTGCCTTGTCTGTTTGTGTTGTTGATTTTCCTATTGTATTGGGTGTAAACTGGATGTCATCCTGTCAATACCTGGATGTTTATTTGTTTGTTTGTTTGTTTGTTTGTTTGTATGAGGTATGGATATAAATAGGAGCATTTCCCCCATGGGGGTTGGGAGAAGCATTCTTAAAATGACCTTCAGTCCTTGCTGTCTGGAACCTATAGGCCTAGACCCCGTTTACAGTGAGAAAAAGGCAGGGCCGGGCCAGGCCCGGGCCAGGCCGCGGCCGAGTTGGCCCCGCAATTTTGTGCGTTTACAGTGCGAGGCCAGGCCGCGGCCGACATTGTAACCTTCCAATAGTTTGTCGTAGTGGCGCTCTGCATGTAAACAAACGATTATTTTGGGGGGCGCGCCGGGGGTCACAGTGTAGATCCGGTCGCGCGCGCGCGGGATATTTCCAATGAATCTTTTCCCCAATTCCCTATGTTTATGCATGTTAAATGCACGGCGAACTTTCGAATATCACAGCTGCCCGTACCTAATATAATAATTGATTAATCTTTGTTCTACCCTACAACACGAGAATATGAACGAGGAAGATCGACTTCGTCGACTTCGAGTGCAGTTTGGAGATCTCGACGTACTTGGCTTGACACACCGAAGAAAATACCATGAAAGCGTGGGTTCGATTGTTATGGTACGGCGTCATTATCCTATGACGTAATGATCCTTTCACTTCCGGGGTAACAGTTGGCCCCGCAATTGGCCGCGCAATTGGCCCCGGTGCGTTTACAGTGAGGAAAGGCCGGGCCAGGCCGAGGCCGAGACTACCTCCAGAGCTGGTCCAAATGCGCGGCCAGTTTGGCCTCGCAATTGGCCGCGCAATTGGCCCCGGTGCGTTTACAGTGCGGGGCCAGGCCGCGGCCTGGCCGCGGCCTGGCCTGGCCTTTTGCTCACTGTAAACGGGGTCCTAGTTACCAGTCACAATCAGCCCCCCAACATCTAAATATAGACCTTCCTACTTCGAGGCCCAGTCACATATCACCGGGTATTGTTAACAGATGCCCGACGAATAGGACATTTTCAGAATCAAATTATCCGGTGGTGAAAGTCGTCTCCATTGCTTCATAAACAAAATATTCCGCCGGATAGAACAACGTACATCGCCTGACAACGAACAGACAAGGACACGCATACAAATGGAGACGAACGGATTGAAGATTTGACTCTCCGTCGGGCATCAGTTTACACTATCCAGTGATATGTGACCGTGCCTTCAGGAGGGGTGAGATATGGGTTAACATTCCAGGTCATTTCCTAAGAAAACAAGGACTGAGCTTCCCAAGGAATGTTGTCATGAAAACCAATTTGTTGAACAAACACTGTACTGACCAGAAGAAATGTCAGTCAGGAGACTCACCACCCATTCACACATACAACAATTAAAGCATAGTATCACGCAAAGTTAAAAACAAACACTGATCAAATAAAAAAATTAATGGTGCCAGACTGTAAAAGCCTGTCACTCTATTCACACATTCACACAATAATGTTGAACAAACAATGATCATAACTTAAGTAACGCTAACAGGACTCAGGAGACTATCCCTATTCAAACGATCGTATAGCATATCAAACAATGAACCACAAGAATTTACAAACAGAAACATCTATGTATTGTCAGTAGACTTGAACCCCATGGATTCAATTCATTCAAACATGTCTGTCAAAAATCATTTGTATCAAGCATGCAATGTAATTAACTCCTTGGTATTTAAACTTTGCTTACATGTGCATATAATTGCCAGTGTCTGAATGTCCCAAAAACAATTCCAGTAGTTAAAATTACTTAACATAATCCAATCCATGATCCTTCATTTAAGCCACTGGATCATCTTGGGGAGAGCTTCCTGATAAGTTCACAGTGATTTGGTAAACACAACCTAGACTGGATTACAGCCAGAGGTTAGTTGACCTCTCATGACCCCACAACTGACCTGTGTCCTGATGAGGTCACTTATAGCACTTGGTCAATGGAGACATGGCCCACACCCAGACAGACATGGTAGAGCTAATATACATGGATATCTTCTGTGGTATTCAAGTTATGTTTCAAACAAGGAAGCATTTCTATAAACCAATACAATTTTTCATTTTCAATCTTTCAATTTGCAAATTTTGCTTACAATTTTGAAAAATGTCACAGCCAGGGTACCATCCTGAAATCCTGGTACGAGCCAGACTCGATTAGCATTTTATTTGTATGCTTTTTTGGGTCCCATTTATCCACTCAATATCTTTTATAAAAATGCCTTAATTATTTAGCCATATAGATGTATTTGTTTGTTTAGATTAATTAGAAAACATAGAACTCAAACCCAAATAAAACTCTATTCAATTACCTGCAAACTAGTTATTCCCTTGTACAATATAAAAGTTACAAGTTACAAGTTGTAATGGCCATATCCCTTTTCTCCATACATACATTACATGTCCAACAAACCCCCATGACCTGAAAAGGACCTACACATTTAATCCCAAACAGACTTTGATGAGCGTTTTATCCTACAGAACATGTGTTGAACAGGAGGTCCATGAATGAATCATCGCTGATCAATACACACTGCACTGTCTGGTGTCTGGCGCAGGGGCTCAATCTGGGTGTCTGCCAGGGCAAAAGTGTACAGCACTGAAGACGTGGCAACTACATGTAGCTATTCATTGCCATGCGTAATGGTTCAAAACAATGTCAGGCAA
The DNA here is from genome assembly GCA_037951105.1 of Echinarachnius parma. Classification (NCBI taxonomy): domain Eukaryota; kingdom Metazoa; phylum Echinodermata; class Echinoidea; order Clypeasteroida; family Echinarachniidae; genus Echinarachnius; species Echinarachnius parma. The sequence goes on along the minus strand of JBAMJV010004934.1, from coordinate 162,614 downwards.
GCCAGCACATGAGGTCCATGAATGAATCATCGCTGATCAAGAACACTGTACTGTCTGGTGTCTGGCACAGGGGCTGAATCTGGTCGTCTGGGGCAAAGACAAAGACAGGGAAACTAGACACGTCTTGTTGAAGTGTGGCAGCAATTTATTAACATGGGTAACGGTTCTAAACAATGTCAGGCAAGCCAGTCTAGGGCAAAGACAAAGACAAGGAAACTAGACAGCAGTTCTTGTTCACATGGGGCCCGTTGCATTTAAGTTGCAATCGATTGTAAACTTGCAATAATTGCAAGTCAGAAATTATGCACATTTGAACCAATCAGATTTGCGCATTTAGTCACATGTTCTGACTTGCAATAAATTGCAACTTTACAATTGATTGTAACACTTTCTGCAACAGGGCCCTAGTCTTCTAAAGTCAAGGGTCGTAAAGGTGCAAACTATGGAGTTCTAAGCCAATTTGGGGTCCTGGAGGGTCTATCATTTTTTAAGCACTGGTGGTACAAATTAGTACCATACCAAACATAAGTTCTATATTGAAAACTTATGCTTATTCTAGAAGGAAAGGGTGTTGACCTCTGAAAATTCATTGTTTCTTGTTAACCATAATAGGGCCAGGCTATTTGAGGTCTTTCTACGGCAGGGGGGGGGGGGGGGGGAAATGCATGGGCATGGCCCCCTTAAGTCAAGATCTCGGCCGTGAAACGCTTGAAAGACTTCAGAGAAAAAAGTCACCAAGCGGCGGGGCGTCATCTTTACGCTTTCCCGAGCAATCAGACAAATTTCAGAGGGGGGCAATAATGGACCCCCCCCCCCCCCCCCCGGCCTTATTAGGGTAAAGGAAAGAGGCACAAAAGCCAGGACATGGCTGTGTAAATCTACATTTTCCTGTTATTTTACCAGGGACACTTGCAAGTCATATTTGCAATAGGAACGAGTCAAATCTTTGGAGTTCATTGTTTGCAAAATTTGCAGACATTATTGAGGAAACACTACATGTAAGTGGGTTGATGACCAAGTGAACTGTTGAGTGACACTGTGATAGTATTGTATACAAAATTCAGTTCAAAGTTCATATCACTCTTTGAGTGTAATTTCTCATGATTATTTTAGAATGAAATGCTGTTATAAATCCATCACCTCCATCCTGAGTCATTTCCTAAAAATAATCCATTTTAAATAACTTTCCCACATACATAACTGGCCAAATCTTGGATTACAATACAAAGGACATGAAAGGTATGGGTAGGCGTTAATAGTGTTGATTTACAATGTCCACGTGCCTTCAATTGAGAGGTCTTTGATCTATGCTGTGTGTTGTCTAGGTTTAGAGTCTGGGCTGTGAAATGCTAATTCAAATCCCTTTCTCAAATATTTAGCCAAAATACTTTCTCAGAAGAAAGGATGACTGAGCTGCTTTGGCGGGCAGATTTCTTTTAAGGGTTTACACAATATCTCATATTATATTGAGCTAGACATGACAAGAGCGAAACATGGTATTAAATCAATTAATTTGGCCATGAAGTAGGTCTATACAAAATATTCTTACATTTGCTTCCAGCAACAAACATTATGTAATATATTCCTCAATGATATTATGATAAAGACAGCTCTTTAGTACTGCATATTTATAAAGAAACCCCATTTGCTTTGCTTCTGGTCAGTTTCCCTATAGATGTTTGAATTGATTATAAAGATTCAAGAGTCAAACCATTCAGGACTGGTGCACTGGTCCCGAAAATCCAATCCTGTTGATATGAGCGGGTTCCCATGGCTTGTGTTCAAACCGACATGCACTCTATAGCTCTAGAGACAGGAAGAGGTGCTCCAAGAATCAATATCAACCTATTAGCTCTTCTTCTCAATCCATCAACTTCCTGTCAAATTGATTTCACAGTTGACAAAATACAAAATGTGCTACTTGGTAATTGATCTACCATGGGGCATTGTACTGTTTAGCTTGCGCATGTGTATGTATGTCCAGGACCCTGTTGCAGAAAGAGTTGCAATCAATTGTTAAGTTGCAATTAATTACAAGTCAGATCATGTGACCAAATGGGCAAATCTGATTGGTTCAAACGTGCATATTTTCTGACTTTTAATTGCAACTTTATAATCCATTGCAACTCTTTCTGCAACGGGGTCCAGAATACAGAAGAGTCTGGCAGCTTTTATCAATTGATCTTTATAATTAGTTTGTCTGGCATTGTCCATACTCGCAAAGTGCACTAATGAATGGGAAATTGGACAAATGAATGCAGCAGACAGATTGTAATTAGTGCTTCAACTTCAAGTAAAAAGAAATTATAATTCAAGTTTAAGTTTACCTGAAAATTACAGGATGGGCAGTGGCAAGCATCAACATGAAGCAACTAGAATCTGGAGGTATTGGGCTCAAATCCTGGGGAAGTCCTTCTAATTCTATTCCCAACTCATTTTCATTTTTTCAATTAAATAATAATACTTCATTACCCATTTGATAAGAACATGTACAAGTGTAGCTCAACTGTTATTTTTCCTGTGACAATATACATGTACATTGTAAATCTTAATCTATTTAATAGATGAATTGAGAAAATGAAATGCAATTTAAACAGGAAAAGCATACATCTATGCAGATATGAAATGATTACTGATTTACATCATGTACACAATAGTATTGTATACAATACAGCTCTCCAATTTACGTCAGTGTGGTTTTGAAAAAATGTGATATTGTTTACTAAATAAATACTGTGGGCCTTGGGGCACATGGGCGTACTTCAGATCAGCCCTGTACAGTATTTTTAGCTAAACATTTGTGGTGTAAAAAGTACTGTGAACTGGTGGTTAAATACAGTGTATATGCCCCCCCCCCCCCCCCCCCCCCCCCCTCTCCTATAATTCCATCCAACTCTGGTCATCCTGGTTATTTTGGCACAAACTAGCTTTCACACACCCAAGTCCCTTGTAATGTGTTGCACACTGATATAATAAGCTGTTTTCCGCAACCTCAACGCGGACGTAAATCATGCGTTCGTGTGCAAAATCGAGAGCTTACTATAGTAACAGCGGGCAGACCGTTCTTAGGTTGAAATCACCGACGGGTTTCGGTCAGAATTGCGTCCGTGTTATGCGACCGCCCGATCAGGCAACAACCAATCAGCGCGCTCGCCGCTCGTAGCGAGCGCGTTCATCATAACGTTCATCATAATCGCTCGCACGTGTGTAGTGTGCTGCCAGCTGAAACAATGCGAGTCTACGTCCGCGTTCACCGAATAAGCGAAACTGCTTGTAAACAAGAGTTGTTTTAGCGCGGCGGAAGTACCAATAGATCGTTCCTACGTCGCTAAAAGCTCTGTACGTCACTGAGCGAAAACAGCCTAATATGTGCTTGCCTACACCAAAGCAATTTTGAAAATCAATTTGTTATAGTCCTTCCAAAATGGAACTTTGAACAGTTGAACTTCAATTTTCAAATGCAAGATTCATATTTCAATCAATAAGTCCCCAGGCTGTAAGGTCAGTTCATGCCATAAATTGTAAAGAAGCTGAACTTGTTTGTGATGGTCAGTCTCGGTAAAAAATACAGCTGAAACTGAGCAAAAATGCTGACTCAATTCACTAAATTCTATGGATACTTCTGGCCGGGCTAAGGATTAAGTGGCTGTAGGCAGTTACGATTGTAACTTTATATTATAACCTGAAATTACATATTTATTACAATCATTTATAAGAACTTACATACAGAAACAGAGACAAAAGTTGCATAAAGTACAACTTTTTACTGACCTGACATTTCTTGGAAACTGCAAGTGAAAAAGGTGATTTTAGTAACATGTGTACTGCAAATTCAAATAATATGACCTTATTGTTGCTTTATTTCTTTATAAACAATAGCTTTGAAATTGTGGCGATGCAGGGGCATTGTAAAGTTTGCAGCAGTGAAAAACATACTGGGGGGGTGGGGGAGGGGGGGGGGGTTCTGGGCGAATTTGCCCACAAAATGCAAAAAAAAAGAGCCCCTGAAAATTGGCATAGAGTCCAATGCAAATCCAAATTTGGAGTGTCATTTTCATGCAGGCAAGCTTGAGAAGTAGCCCCGAAAAATATTTAAATTTACATTTTTCCCCTTGTTTACAGTTCTTTATAACAATAATTGTGAAATTTTAAATGTATACATTTGACACTCTTATTGTTGGCATTGTGCAGAGGCCTACAGTCATTCAGATTGTTTTTCCCACCTTCTGCAAAGTGGATGTCAATTGCTTGAAACTGTGGCAGGAAGTACTTAAAACCGGTAACTAGGCTGTTTTAAACAAACATCTCCCCGGTTGGCCAGTAACACAAACTGGGTTGAACCTCAAATTTGGTTGCAACACAATATACATGTTTACATATCTGGTTGCTAACTTGGGTAAGGACTAAGGAAGATCTAGTATTAACTGAGGTTTTGGTGGCCCAAGGCAAAGTATTAGTGGTCTAGTTTTCAAGTAGACCAGAGCTAATATTGAACATTCACTTCATGTAATACAACGTAGTAAACTAAAAAGACATACTGGAATCCAGCACTGCCATGTGTATCAATCTTACATTTCACCGAATTCTGCAACCTACATATTTTCACGTAAATGAAGACATCAAATGTAAAGCAGACTGTCACAACAAACGTAATATTTTACCAAACAGACCATTTAAGCCAACAAAGGAAGCCTTACTCATTTACAAATTTCCTCTGGGAAGTGCACAAAAGACGGACAACAATAGAAAGCCATCACCTGGAGGAATTGCAAATTGATTTCCTTTCCCCATCAGTACCGACCCAAAACGATCTATCGATTGCGCCCCGCTCCCTTTGTGGGTTGCCAATTTAACCATGCATTGACATCAATTACATCTCCATTGAGAATCCCTGGTCCGAGAGATGATAAGTGATGCCTAAACCAACCATGCGGCACTGAATAAAGGACCGCAGCAGCGCCACAAACCACAAGAGAGGAAGACCAATCGAAGAAGAATTAGGAGCAAACAAAAGCACAACAATCTTCCCAGAAAATATATGCTTAGAAGTCAAAAGGCAGACACAAAGGTCATAACTTAACACACATTTTTCAATTAGCTGAGTTCAACAAAATTTTCTTTAAAAAAATATGAGGTTCATGCTCAGAAAAGGCTCAACTTTAACTGAAACCTAAGAATTTAATTTTTTTACTCCACCTGAGAGTTTGTCCACGCCATAATTCATGATACCGTACTGTCAGTACTCAGTAAGATGGTTAAAATGCAAGCAATTGTTTCAATAATTCCATTGAAATGAAAATTACTTCATTACCATTTCCATCGTGGATATTTACATTCATTTGTCAGTTACTTGAATTGAAAAGGACATCCGACATCAATCGCACTTCCTTTTGAAAATCAATTACCGGCTAACAAAGTTCAACCTTCAGACTAACAAAGGAAATTCTTCAAAGAGAAGGAATTCATCTAGCTCTGGAGCTAGCTATGAAGATAATTGCACCAGGATTTGAAAGGTGGGGAAAGTTACAACTTACAAGATCCCGTTTGTCTTGGTAAAAGTAAAGATTTGCCGCTCCGGAATCGAAACCAGGGATTTGGGGAGCTTGGAAGTGCTAATGCACACAGGAAAACGGGATTATCTTTTGAGAAAATGCAGCCAAGGTTTTGAAAGTCTGGGATTTGCATGGCAATGCCATTAGTTCTAATGTGAAGTCAAGACAAGTTCAAGAAGTCAAGTGCGATACCATGAGGCAGTAAACAGTGATATGTTTTTAAAGGTCTTATCCTTCATATTAGAAAACACAGGATTTACCATGAAATTGCATGATTTTGAGTCATGAAAACACTGAATTCAGACAATATTGAGAATAAAGAAAAATGTACATTTACAATCTGCACAATATAATTTTGCCCATATTTTACCATGTGAAGTTTCCTGTATTCCATGTTTTCAAATCAATTTATATAATTCAACATAACCAATGGCACGTTTGAAACAACACAAAAATGGCTGAATACACAAATCATACATTTTGTCAGAACTTACCAGCTATTGCTTGAACGAAGCCACACACAGTGAACAGACTCTTCTTGCACAGACCCCTGAAGCAGAAACTGAAGATTGAGAGCACCGCGACGGCTAGAAGCGTGAAGAACCCAGCTCCGTAGAACACTGCCATTGCCCGCCAGAACCCGCTGGGCAGGTCCATGAAGTCATGGATGTATGATGTGCACTCCACCTGGTTCATCGTAGACGTCGTCTCCGGTCCGCCATACCCAGCATCACCCTCCTTCACAACCACCGCTCGGTAGATCTGCGCGCAACGCATGAATATACCCAGCGTTGGGGTGTACGTCGTCACATCCTGCTGGTCTAGAACGTCCACGGGTCCGGTGGTGTTGCCGCCATTCACGCTGTAGATGCTACTCGCCGCCTGGATCTCTTCCTCGCTACCTAGCAACCACTGTGAGGTCATCAGCGCCACCAGGTGACCCAGAACGATGGATGTGCTGAGCAGAGTCCAGAATAGGGAGCGGGTTGTTATTATTACCCAACACATTTTGGACAGGTGGTGGCTTGTGACTGATGGCTGGCTAGACACTCCTGTTCCTTGTGAAAGACTGATCTTTCAGTCTGTGGCGGATATCATCAGCGCAGTGGGAAACTGTCTGAGATGGAGAATCCTTTCAAAGCAGCATTGCTTCACAGATCTGCATCAAAGAAATGACAGAAAATATTATTGTTTTCAACTTCAAGAATGAAGGCCAATTAATCAGTCCTTAATGAATATTATCAACTTTGGGAGAGTATCGGTGATGGGGGAATATTCCAACATATTTAAAGCATTTTTCATAGATTTGCACCATCAACAAAATTAATTCAGAAAATTGCTTAGTATTTTTAACTAATTGTGAAAGACGCGTAAGTCTTTAATGAGTATCATTCATCAACACACTACCTGTATAGTGTCAGTGATGGAGAACTCATTCAGAGCAAAATTAAGAAAACACCAATTAATTTGTAAGAATATATTTGAGTTTTAATTATAATCAAACATCTGTTAAATTGAAGAGATGTCATGATTAGCAGTCCTTTTGGGAAGTCTTAGTAGCAATAAATATTTAGCTGGATCAAGAACCTCATCTGCAATCATGACACTGAAACAGCTTGAAATTCAATCAAAAGTACTGAACTCATCAAAGTAATATAATACCATAATGAAAAAAATACATTATCCACTTTTTTTGTGGGGTTAAAATACTTATAAAGTGCTTCATGCTGATTAAAGGGATAGTTGAGTTCTGGTAAGGAGAGTACAGTTTTAGTGAAACTGAATTTTAGTAACCAAAACCTGCATCATTACATTACAAACTAATAGTTATAACTAGAAAGGAACACAAAATTACAAATGACGTAGTAAAGATCATGTTATCATTCAAAAAGAGCCGTTAAAACGTAAGAGGGCGCTCTCTAAACACTCATCGGTTTCAACCATTTTGAATAAAATATTGTGCATGTGATGCTTTGTTGAAATAGTGATTAGATAGAGAAATAACCAACAATTATTTAAATACCTTTTTGTAACTTTTTGAAAAGAGGAAGCATTTTTTTGAATTTTTAACGGCTGGTTCAAAATTCTCTAATAAACCCGGGGCCCCGGGTTTATTACATTTTGTTATATTTATGGATATTTCAGCCGTTTCTGAACCGATTTTTATCAAACAAAGATGATTTTATTGTTTAAATATTATGCTCTTTCAAATTTTACACTCAGTTTTTCATTACCTCACAAACCAATTAAGTAGTCTAGCGCCCTCTCTACCAAAACTCAACTTTCCCTTTAATAACACAGTTTACATAAATACTACCAGTAATTTAAAAGTTACATAATATAATCCTTGTGTTTTACAACCTGTTTCATGAATCAGATAAGAAAGGCAAATCAAATTTATACTGGTATAGCGATTTCTAGAAATCAATACAATAATGGCATGTATACAAATCAAGGTCCTAAAGTTATGTGAATACTCTATTACTCTTACAATTCTACATACATGTATACAGTCAAACTCTGACACAAATATACAAATAGAAGCCAATGAAGTAAGTTTTCATAATTAACATTTCACAAAGAGGAAGCCATAGAAGTATCTAAATCCAAAATATATACTTTATTTGTAAACAAATAATTGAGCCTAAAAATATCACAAGCATAAAAAGATACTAATTCTAAGAATAAGCAGTTCTAAGCATCTAGGAAAAAGAAGAAATCAGTGGAAAGTTACACATGTATGCAGATGAGAAGAATTATGGACTGGAGGAGGGGAAAAGAGAAGAGGAGAATGAAATTTGAAAATGAGAAAGACAGGGATAGGGATGATGAATATGATGCATATAAGTAGAGGAGGAAAATAAAAAAAGAATTGGGGGAAGAGGAGATAAGAAGAGGGGGAAGAGGAGATTTAGATGGTGGAAGAGGAGACAAAAGGAAAGAGAAGGGTGATAAATATAGAGAGAAGGAGACTGGGAATGAGTGGATAAAGAGGTGGTGGAAGAGGAGAAGGAAAAGGGAATGGATGACAAAATAAGGTGGAAAGAAGGAGACAAAAGAGGAGGAGAGCGGATGAAGAGGTGGTGGAAGAGGAAGAGGAGAAAGAAAAAGAGATGAGAAATGTGATTGAAAGAGAGGAGACACTGGACTGGGGGAGTGTGGATGAAGAAGAGGTTATGGCAGATATATCAATAAGAACAGGAAGAGAACAAAAAAGGGATGAGAATATGATTGGTGAGGAGATAGGGAAGAATAAATATGATACATACATGTATCTTCTGCAACATTTCTGAAAAAGTTATATGCCTTTAAATTATAAATATAGACTATCAGAACAAATTACTGAGTGCATATTTTGTGGATGATCAGAATTAAAATAATTGGAGGAAGGGGTATAAAACAGTAAAATAATCCTAGATACGTTGTGAAGAGAACATGCAAATCTAGCTCCTGGTCATTCACCTTTGACTAAGAAGTTCACAAAGTTTGAAGCACAGGGGCACTGTGAAGCAGGAGGTCACAGTGACCCTCCAGTTTGAAAGAAAGCTTGGAAGCTTAGTTAGGGCCAGATGTTGACATATCCAATTATTTGTTTTATTGCTGCATTGCAAGTTCAACACTACTCCACATTCAGTAGCCACTTATAATTAACTCACGTACCAACATTCAATTCATGATGCATGTAATGAAGGAAGTTGTAACATATATTTGTTGATAAGTGTTTTTGCTGAGCTGAGGCCAATATCATGGATATGACATGGTCAGTTTTGTTATTGTTTGACATACAATAAAACATTTTGTCTGCATGCAGAAATCTCATTAATTAAGTATCAGAATAAATCTTCTTACAAAAAGAAAATGACATTGAACATTTACAAAAGTTTACCAAATGTTCAAAATTTACAGAAGTTTGGGTTATACTTCCTACATCTATTATAGTCCATGTAAGTTTGTGAAGGGTATCTCATACGCTAAAATATCAATTTAATTATATTTATTTGTATACAATTTGGCATGCAGAGTCTTATTGTTTCAAATTAACATGATAAAGATATAATACAACTTATACAAAGATCCTTATTTTATCTTCTTATCAAATACTGAACTATACCAAATAACCAATTTTTAAACAGAGACATGCAAACATCAATGCAAACACAATTTACATATCCATTAAATACTTACAAATTTTAAAACAGAGTCAACCATCTATGAAATTATTCCGAATATATATTCAATCCTTGACAATGTAAGTTTATTCCCACCAAAGTTTTGTACTTCCAGCTCAAAGAGATTCCAGTCACTCTCAATCACACACGCCTGCCCCTCACTCAATGCATGCTCAAGCAGCTGGCTCAATGGAAGATAAACTCTGAAAACACTCTTCACAGTACGAACGCCTCCACGTAAATGAATCACACCACCGAAGCAGACACGCTATTTATACCCCACTGGTCGGTCGAGGCAAGTTAAGTTGATCGAGTCACCACCTACCACAGAAAATCCCTCCACACATGGCTCGTTCCATTGTAATCCAGGGGTAAAGCCCGATTACTCACCAGCCTTGAAAGGGATCCCGGGACTACTTAAATAAATGACACCCATTTTGCTCCCCATATGATTTGGGGCTAAGTACCTCCCTTAATCCCTACCATTAGGATTACCACATTTTGTCTGAATATTGGCAGTTACATAATGGACAAGTACTTATTGTATTTTCAAGAGGGAATTGGGAAAAATAAAATACAAAATGTATACACACACTTCATTTTGTCCCTCTGAGCTAGGAGAGTACTTATCAAAGTGTATTCATAATGCACTGTTCCTAACCAATGGGAATCCCTTGATAAGTCTCTAAATGCCTGTGTGTTGTATACAGCAGTGTGTACAAAATAATATTGATGGAAGTGCTCCTAAACTTTTGTGTCAATATTATACGCCTTACTCCTGATTGCATACATTGTTGACACACAGCACAGTAGGCCTAATACAATACATCAATATGCAAAAATAATATAAACTGTATGCTTGGCCACCTAAATATTGATCTAATATTTAGTTTCTATTTTTATCCTACAGGTACATTACATTCAATTAAAACATCTACATATACTTATATTATTGATGTATTATAATGATAGTGAATGAGACAAGACTACAGTATGTGATAGAACAGTATGATGACAAATCTTTTTAACAATAATAATAAACAAAATTATTCTGTAAAATTATTACACCAGCATTATATAAAAATATTATAAACGAATGGGTTTTAATTTCATGTACATGAATTATGTTGAATATAATCTAATGATATGCTACAACTGTAATGCAGCATTCTGATTCATTTCAGGTAAGTATTAGATATATACATGTATGTAGATTGAAATGTTGAACAATTGTAACAAACTATACCATTAAAAAGACAAATGAACATCATAAATAACTTTACAAATAAATGATACAGTAAAAGGAGAATAGTACCCTCAGATGTCATAGATGCGTATGTCTAAAACTCCATCTAGGTACAGCATTGTATTGATGAGAATATCAAAACAGGGAAGCATGTATACATGTACCTGAGCTCTGTTTTGTTAGTTTATCAAATATAAAGTGACGTTTCCTGATGTATCAAAAATGAAAACTTACACACTTGGCAAATAATCAGAACTTGAAATAAAGTGGATTTTGAACATGATGAAGGGCAAGGTCACCTTGGCTTTCATTACAAGTGTCAGGATTCAGTATTGTACATAACAATTCTCTGTGGCCAGCAGGGTAATACAAATATGGAAGGTTAAAAAGGTCATGGGTCAAATAGAAGAGGGCTCACTGCGCTGCGTTGCTCTTGGCCAAAATATTCTGGTGTGAAAGTTGAACGTTATTTTGTTGCTTTTTTCAAATCAACAATTTCAATTATATTTAGTAAGTGTAGAAGGTAAACTTGCCGATTGGTCTACAGCCATTTGGTCTACTCACATTTTATCTTCTAGAAAATTATACATTTGGCCGGGGCTTATGATTATAATTGGGGATTATGATTAGGGTTAGAAGTGTGGATTAGGGTTAGGGTTAGGTTTTGGGTTAGGGATCATGTTTGGAGTTGGGGAAATTGAAGTTACAGGCATCAGGTAGTAGACCAAATGAGTTGTAGACCAACTGAGTGTAGACTAAGCGAACATAAACCCTGTAGATCAGCATGGCTATTCAACATTCCAATGCAGTAGCCCTGTGAATATTACGTTGTTTTAGTCTAAATTGTCTTGAACGACAACCAAGCCTTGAGGCAAAAAACATGAGTAACAAAATCATTCTAGATACATTGTTTATTTATAAGTATACAAACATTACATACATGATGACACACGCGGTACCCCGGGGTACCGTTGTACCCCGGGGTACCGCGTTGTGTAGCGCCATCTTGCGTCCAACCGTACCGCAGCTATTGCGTTGTGCATGCAGTGCAGCGCGCGATTGTATGCACGCTATACCCACAGTACAGCCCTAAAAATTAAATAAATAATTAAACAAAATGGCAGATTTTCGTCTGGTACCCCGGGGTACCGTTTATGTCATCACATGTCTTTTTTAAAGGAGAAATGTAACCTTTACTCATTTACCTTAAAAATGTAACGATGCAAAAGGCCTAAATGGACCTTTAATTGAACTACCAGTAAGAAGTGTATGAGTCATTAGGTAAATCACTTCCCTAAAATGATGACTTCCCTTTTCTTTGTTGACAAACAGATAACTGGTAGTGCTGGACAATCAAGTGAGATAATCTTTGTGGTCAGTGGTCAAGCAAAGCTGTGTCCAAACACTACACAATGGACAATGGTCAGCACACCCTTTTCCGCTGACCAGTGTCATTAGCCTGCAGTATGCTAGGCTCCGTATGCTATACTGCGATTTGTGGCTACCTCCCATGTTGATGATGAGATAGATGTTTGATTTTGAGGTTGCTACCTACTTCCAGAGTGTATTATCCATATATCAAATAGTTAATCTGTTTCAAGTATCTAATTAGTCATATTTGCCCCCTCCCCCCCCCCCCCCCCACCTCCGGCCTAATGGTGTAGCTGGGGGGGGGGGGGGGGGGCATGTGACCCCCAATAATTGGTCAAAACATTAACAAACATAAGGGGAATCCTTTATAAAGTGTGCTCCCCAATCAGCTTGATCAAGCTATGGCACTGCCCTGGCCACTCCGCCTCCACAACAAAAGATAACTTGGCATGAAAAACACTCTTCAACAAAAGATAACTTGACAGGATGACACACTTGTACTCTCTCCCATCTTCTCTGCCTCACTCAAGTTTCTCCAAGAATTTTATCAGGGGAGGCTAGATACAATCCATGCTTTCTCCCTACCCTTCTCCTTAGATAACATTCTCACTGTAAGAGGTTCTAAACTAAAAGCATCTCTCCACCTCTCCCAGCTTCTCTCTATCCACATTTCTTACTGGAAGTGGTAGGTCCCTGGGAAGAAAACAAACTGTGTGGATGTGGGCAGAAATATAAAGATATGAAATATTGATAGCGACATGGCCAGGGGCATCCCCAGGAGGGGGTAACTAGCTGGTCAAAGGACAGGGACCAAGGTACCAATTGATGATTTTGATGATAGGTTATAAACCTCTCTTTTTCCCCCCTCATAAGGCACATTACCATGCCCCTGGGAAGAAAACCACCCATGGTGAGAAAATGCATGACTGACCACATGATGGGTTATTGAAGATTGATGGTGGCATCTAGATAGCCAAGATCTGCAGAATGGGGGGGGGGGGGGGATGGGCAAGGGGGCAAAGGGGGGAGGGGGGGGGTAAGGATTCACATGAGGGGGACAAGGCAGTCTCTGGTAAATAAGGGCTAAAAACTAGAACTGGCCCCCCTGGCTAGATGCCATAAAAATGAGCTTCGGGCAACTGAATTGATGTCCTAACAAATTTGACTTGCCCAAGTGTGGCAACCAAAATTAACACTCTTTTTGTTTTCTTTGAAAAGTTTTTTTATTTTACTGGGCCACTAGAAACAAAACATTTGGCAAACAAAACAAAACTAAGGATGCTTATTTGTCTACGTAATTTCCCCCTCAACGGGGATAGACTCAAGACTGAGAGGCAGTTGCCTATAAGGGTAATGTTTCCCAAGAAGGGCAACTGCTGCACCCCCTCCTAGCTACACCAATGGAGAGAGACAGATGACAGCTGGACAGTTGACATGCTTGTTCATGCCCTGTAACGTCAGCAATGAGCAATAATGGTCACTCGTAAATCCATGGCTACAGCCTATAATGTTTAATTTAGCTGGGAAGCTATTGGCAAGAACATTCTATTTCCATGGCCATTAAAGGGATAGTTGAGTTTTGGTAGAGAGGGCGCTAGACTACTTATTTTTTTTGTGAGGTAATGAAAAACTGAGTGTAAAATTTGAAAGAGCATAATTTAATAATAAAATCATTTGTTTGATCAAAATCGGTTCAGAGACGGCTGAAATATCCATAAATATAACAATTTGTAATAAAGCTGGGGCCCCAGGTTTATTAGAGAATTTTGAACCAGCCGTTAAAAATTCAAAAAAATGCTTCCTCTTTTCAAAAAGTTACAAAATAGGTATTTAAATAGTTGTTGGCTATTTCTCTAATCACTATTTCAACAAAGCATCACATGCACAATATTTTATTCAAAATGGTTAGAACCGATTAGTGTTTAGAGAGCGCCCTCTTACGTTTTAACGGCTCTTTTTGAATGATAACATGATCTTTACGACGTCATTTGTAATTTTGTGTTCCTTTCTAGTTATAACTATTAGTTTGTAATGTAATGATGCAGGTTTTGGTTACTAAAATTCAGTTTCACCAAAACTGTACTCTCCTTACCAGAACTCAACTATCCCTTTAACCTCTATCCAGCGATGAAATCAAGAAGATGCATGATGATAGGGTCTAAACTACGGAGGGGAAGGTGGACAAAAATCTGGCTAACGAGGAAAGGACTCCCATGAGGCAGCTCATGTCAAAAATCAAAGTCCTTCTTTCTCTTTATGGAGGGAAAGGGAACATTTGCCCACTATAACTAACCCCCCCCCCCCCCCCCACACACACACACACACACACCCTGGCCCTCACAACCACATCTAGCACCGACAAAGAACGCAACAATAGCAACAAGACAAGCATACGATCAATCCTTTTTTATTTCCAAATCACTAAAAAAGAAGAATACAGTAATATGCTCTTCTAAGAAAAACTTTGACAAAGAAAATGGAGGCATATCGTTGAAAGCCTAGTCCCTGGTTACATAATGAACTTACTCGAGTCCACGGGCGTAGACACGTCATTGATACCCATTCAACTGGGGGGGATGATCTATTCATTCATCCCCCAGTTGAATAGGTATTATGTAAGTCTCTACTCTCTACGCCCATGCTTGAGTCACATTCAGACAATACTCTAATTATAATTTCAATACTGTATATTTAAATGTTTAGATTGCAATTTATGTGCATTTTATGTTTGAAATTAAAGGATTTCAAAGGCAATTGGCCGACACATGACAGCTGTAATAATTAACAACCACATATTTTGTGCAACAAAAACTGAACAAGCAAGCTGATTAGCTTTTGAATGAAGTGAACAAGACAAGTCACAATTAAAGGCAAAGTCAAAGAGTAATTTTAAATTAGGGACTAAAATATAATTAGTCTAGCTAAATTGTTTTAGCTAGTTCTTTACCAAATTACTTTTCTGTATTGCAATGTAATAAACGCTGCCCTTTTTGTTATACACAATAAGTAGTTGTGTTCTCAGAACATGAGAATATGCATGTATTGCAAATTAGTCCTCAACTCAAGACCTCAACACGGGACAAATTACCTGCAGATCCAATGGGAATGCGATGGGTCACTTACCCCGGTCACTAAGCCGCCGCACGGACTCCGGGTCACTCACTCACTCCTGCACTCACTCTGGGTTACCGAACTAGAGTTCATCTCCCCAAATCTGTTTGACTAGCTATGTCAATAGTTTCGCTGATTGTTTTTAGATGATTTACATGAAATAGATGAGATAATATGCTAACTTACCGACTATATTTTACTTTCAAACCAAAAAGTCTTGGAAGTACAGCGAATGATCCAGCACAGCTGCAGTCCAAGTAATAATACCCTTTACACTCGGCCGGGCCGGGTCGGTCCGGTGCGCGCGATTACCCTCCAAACCCCTTCTAATTCCAACCCCTTCACAACTCCACAAGGCCAAGGGTCTACATCTCCTCCCATCAGCAACTTGGGCCGATTTCGGTCAATGTATTGCAGTCATCTACTTCTATCCCATTTTGGGCTGGCTAAACCATTAATGTCCAGCTTATCAATTAGTATTGCTGAGATAGGGGTTTTGGCCTGGTGAACTTTCTGCCGTGTGCCCCCCCCCCCCCCCCCACCCCACTCCCCTCCCTCCTTGGCGGGCCTGGCGCTAAGCCTAAGCTACTAAGCTACAAATTATAATTATGCACAAAAAGTGATGCACATTAAACACTTTTACAACAATCTTAAAAATTCAAAATGATGAAAAAGCATTATATTATACGGCAATCCGAGTGATAAAACTCATGGTGAGAAAATAAATTGAATCAATCAAACATAAATTCAATCATGATATTATATATGTGACAGGAAAGTTGGAATGTGCCTCAAAAAGTATAGTGATAAGGTGAAAAGAATAAAATATATGAAACATTGGTTGTTCTAAAATTTAGTAAAAACAAGGAAATAAAGAAAACGTTATACACATAATTCGAATGGGATGTCTTGTACTCAGTGCATTTACTTTTAAATAGGTATCAGATAATCTGGACATTGTTAGTGTACTTCAAGAAAAAAACCCAAGCACCTGCTTTTTTTACTGTTCGAATAATAATTTATGTAGAATTTATGAATTAATGAAACACAATTCAGATTTATAATTATAAATTATTTGAAGAAGTTTGATTAATAGTGCTCTTCAGTATAGTTTTGATTAATTATGTTCATACAACTGGTCAATCAGGGGCGACATAACAATTGATTAGTGTTATCGTCAAATTCTTGTATGCCATTTTTGTAAATGTTTAGTGGATATTTATCTGTAATCTGGGCATTATAATTAAAATTATGTCTACATAAGAAACAATTATGCAGATGAAATATACCTATGCAAGGATCATACAGATGAAAACATAATGACTTTCTAAACTCAATTAGTAGAAATGGGAGAATATGATGCACTACTGTACTCGATTATAATCCTTGTTGTGTGGATAATCTATAGATTCCCTCAACCACATAAAGAGCACGTTTAGCTTTGTCGCCATCTATCGGGCTAGGTCAGATATTTATATCTATAACAAAAAGTATAGTGTTTGCCGATAAAACACATTTTATGTTACGTGGTTATACTTCCAATTTTACAGATGAAGAGTTATTTATTGATAATGATAAAATAGAAATGGTGAAAACTGTGAAGTTTTTAGGAGTCTTTATTGAAACGGAAATAAAATGGAAAAAGTCATGTCAATAATGTTATGAACACAATTTCAAGAAAGCTCAGTGAGTAGGCTATCTTCCTGAATACATTGTATTGTTATTATTTAATGCCTTCATTTACCACGTTTACATCATTGTTTTATATTTTGGGGATGTTACAATAATTACCTTTTAGATCGTCTGTATAAATTACCAACAAATAAATGTTAGAATAATAACACTTCTTATACTTATCTCATTCAGTCATTCTAAGTCCCTTTTTTATTTTATTGAATTGAACATTGTATACCTATTTTTCAATTAGATCAATATAATCTTGGTATTTTTATGTTTGTATTACATAAACAACTTCTACCAAGTTTATTCGATTCATTCAATTCATTCATTCATGCTACTTCAATCTACAGTAAACCAGCCCTCACTTCATACATTCCAGAATGCGCTTGCTAAGGACCCTTCTGTCCTTAGGGGCTAACCACTCTCTCGGACCCACCTCCAGTTAAAACTCCTATGGAGTGTTTTGGAGGAATAAACTACCAAGTACAATTGTTTATTCAAAATAGTGATGTTCCCATCTTCCTATTGGAAAATGTACTGCAATACAAAGGGTAGGGCCCTTATAAATAAGTAATCATCATCAAGGTGGGAGGGTATATATTCGTTGGCTATTTTATTTTAATGTTTTAATAAATTGATATAATTTTGTATGCATAATTTTTGTTTTAAATTTACAATTAGTTATATATCGTTCATTGTGTTGTTGTTTTATGTTTTACAAAATAAAATGTATTTTTAATTGGACCAATTTGAAAAAAAAACATATAACGCGTTCTGCCCATATATTATGGAGAATAATTTATTGACAACTTTATTCTTAGATAACAAGAAATGTCATCATAAACTTCATTATTTTAATTTCACTTCAAAAATAATAATGATTAGTTTGTAGTGAAAACCATCCTTACGTAACCAATGTTTCTTGTTCTTTTATATAATTGTGTATTTTCCCCTTTTCAATGATTTTGTGTGTGTGTGTGTGTGTGTGTGTGTGTGTGTGTGTGCGTGTGTGCGTGTGTGCGTGTGTGCGTGTGTGCGTGTGTGCGTGTGAGCGTGTGTGCGTGTGTGCGTGTGTGCGTTGTGCGTGTGTGTGTGTGCGTGTGTGCCTGTGTGCGTGTGTGCGTGTGTGCGTGTGTGCGTGTGTGTGTGTGTGTGTGTGTGTGTGTGCTATGCCCCTGATTTTGGAGCAACCATAACAGAGAAGACGGGAAGAATGATATTTAGGCAAATGTCCTTAGTCACAAGAAAGAGAATACTAAAGTCCACACCTCTCCCTACATTAGTTACTGTCTCATAAAGGGGGAATTTAATTTAGAATGGGGGCACCCCCTACAAGAATGATAAATTCTCAAATAAACACATAATTAAGAAAGGAAAAGAAAGTACGATTTCTATTTATGACACGGGCTGTCCCCAATTCTAGAATCATGTTTCACAACAGTTATCAATTTGGAATTGAATAAAACATAAATATAACATTTCTAGGGCATCTTTTTAATACGTAAATATTGCTTTACTCTCCTTGATTACAAAATACACAATCAATATGTTCTATATCCACGTCAAAATTTGTTGTTCAGCGCATCTCGTTGGGGGTACCCCCCCCCCCCCCCCGAGCATTCACCAAGCATTGGGGGTTTCGCGCATCTTGTTGTAGTCCTCCCACGAGCATCCTCCAAGCCCTGGGTGCTCCATGCATCTTGTACGTTGTGTCCTCCCCCCCCCCCCCCCTCCTCTCCCCTAGGGCATCCACCAAGCCCTGTGGGGTCCTCTCACCGAGCATCCTTCATGCCCTGGGGGCTCCGCGCATCTCGTTGGTTCCCCCCCCCCCCCCCCCACCCCTCTACCCCAGAGCATTCACCAACCCCTGTGGGCTCCGCGCATCTTGTTGGGGTCCTTCCATCAAGCATCCTTCATTCATGCCCTGTGGGCTCCGCGCATCTCGTTGGTCCCCCTACCCCAGAGCATCCTTCATGCCCTGGGGGCTCCGCGCATCTCGTTGGTCCCCC
This sequence comes from Echinarachnius parma, assembly GCA_037951105.1. Classification (NCBI taxonomy): domain Eukaryota; kingdom Metazoa; phylum Echinodermata; class Echinoidea; order Clypeasteroida; family Echinarachniidae; genus Echinarachnius; species Echinarachnius parma. The sequence continues at coordinate 143,476 of JBAMJV010004934.1, read as the reverse complement.
TACCTCAGAGCATCCTTCATGCCCTGGGGGCTCCGCGCATCTCGTTGGTCCCCCTACCCCAGAGCATCCTTCATGCCCTGGGGGCTTCGCGCATCTCGTTGGTCCCCCTACCCCAGAGCATCCTTCATGCCCTGGGGGCTCCGCGCATCTTGTTGGTCCCTCTACTCCAGAGCATCCTTCATGCCCTGGGGGATCCGCGCATCTCGTTGGTCCCCCTACCCCAGAGCATCCTTCATGCCCTGGGGGCTCCGCGCATCTCGTTGGTCCCCCTTACCCCAGAGCATCCTTCATGCCCTGGGGGTTCCGCGCATCTCGTTGGTCCCCCTACCCCAGAGCATCCTTCATGCCCTGGGGGCTCCGCATCTCATTGGGGTTCTCCCCCATGCACGAGCATCCTCCATGCCCTGGGGTTTCAGGCATCTTGTTGGGGTCTCCGCCCCCCCCCCCCCCCCCCCTCTGAGCTCCGCGTATCATTTGGGGGGGGGGGGGGGAAGCCTTGTATTAGTTCTCAGTCATCTCAATTAATAATATATCATTTGAGGCACAATCATTAAAAAGGGGCACTGTCGAAATTAATTTATAATCCAAATACATCTCACAATGATATTTGGTAATGGGACGATGAATTCAAACATTTTTTTTTTTATAAGGGGTCTTTAAATTCCTTTGGGAACAAAGTTCTCTGACACATACCTAATTTCATCATTACAAATAAAATAAGAAAATCACCTAATATCATGAAAATAGTAATTCATCCACCCCAGGAGTCTTATTCATTGTGTGTAATTATGATTGGATTATTCAAAATGTCCACATTCTATAAGTATACATCCAATCCAATAATAAACAATAAGGCAATTTATCTAAATCATCTTGACAATAATTTGATAAATGAAAAAGACTCAAAATAACTTCTAATTTCTTTCAAAATCTTATCAGAATCTCACAATTAGAGGAACATTAAATGTCAATTAGACTTTAATGACATAAATGATCCTTTTTATTATTTCGCTCTTCCAAATATGTTTTCCACAAATTCTGCACATCATTATTACGTGACATGCACAATCAACCCTCCCGACTCGCTGTGTTATATCTCTATTTCTAACATTTTATTCCTAGTTTCCAATACCAGCATGAAATATATTGTTTGAGAGTCCTCTCTGTATTATTCTTTTCTTACTTTTGTCTTGAACATTCATTATTCAATGCAGTAGGGGAGTAGGGTAATTCCACGCCAAATGAGCCAAAAGTGGAAAAATCCAATGAAGATTATTACGAATCTTGTTTATTTTTTCTGGATTATTTTTTCATAAATCATGATCACATAAAGATATTTTTCAGTTTACATGATTAGAACAAATATTGAGCATCTCCTGATACGAGAAACAGACACCATACATGAACTTACTTTACACATGGGACTACACAGTGCCTATTTCTAGATTTTCTTTATTTTTTGCATTCCTTTCTAGTATTTTTCTGTTCTAAGGTACCAAATTGGATGATTGAATATCACATTATGTATTCAGATTAAAAATTCAGTCTTTTGAGAGCCCTAAAGTATATTTTTAATGAATAAAAAACTCTGTCCTTCCGTTACTGTCCTTCCGTTACCGAACAGTTAAGCAATTAACTTTTTGTAATTAATATACCAATAGACATATTTTTTTCAAATAAGTGTTGCAATACTCTTAGAACATTCGGGAATGGACTATGAACCAATATTACATGATAGTCCTCTTAACTTCACATAGATTGGATCATAACTAAATGACTTGAAAATCCATGTCCATTTTGCCGTCCTTCCGTTACCGGCCTCATTAGTGTCCATATCTAATAAACGTAATGTAAATTTTTTTTTTTTAAATATGAAATCAAAGGTGTCCCACCAAGAGTCTCAGAAATGTAATTTACAATGATAAATCATAAGCAGGATTCTAGAATTATTTGATTTAATTTCAAAAATTGCGTCTGAATGTCCTTCCGTTACCGTGGAATTGCCCAGTAGGTTTAAATGAATCCCAAATAACATTAGGATTTAAATCGTTCATTTCAAGGTTGTTGTTGTTGTTGTTGTTGTTGTTGTTGTTGTTTGGTGGCAATCAGTCAAATGTGACTATTGTTGCCAATTACGTTTCTATTCATTATTCATATATTTGTGGGATATTTGTACGTATATATTATTTATGATTACAAATGAGCAAAGAAAATGGGATTCCAACGGGATCCCGTTGGAATCCCATTTTCTTTGCTTATTTTTAATCACAATATATTTATGTTTGAATTTGTTATATATTTTTTACATATTTACGTATCTATTCATTATTCATATATTTTTTTAAAGGAATTTCGATAAACACTATTGTCATATCCTCGATAATAACAATAATAACAAGTCCAACTCCCTTCCCAGTGAGAGAGAGGGCACCAGGTAGAAGCTATAAAAATAAAATAGTTACCATATAATTGGTCTGAACATTTTATGATTGTCTAATTCTTCTAATTTAGTTACTTGAATGTTTTAAATATAAGTGTTTGATAGCAGACTGGAACTGGTTCAAAACATCTATATTATCAGTTGTTAACGACCTTGTCCCTCACAAACGAGTAAGCGGGTCATCTGCTCCATGGTTTAACTCAAAGATGAAGCGCCTATGTAGGAAAAAGGAAAAGGCATACATTAGAGCGAAAAAAAGCAACTCCGCAGCCGATTGGGACAGATTTTGCACCATTCGAAAACAAGTTGACAGATCACTTCGGGATGCACACAGGCAATACGTTCACCGTGTAGCAGAGTCAGAGGATCCGAAAACATTTTGGCGATACATCAAAGCCAGACGAAAAGATAATGTTGGTGTGCAGCCATTGAAAGTAGATGGGAAGTTAACAACAACCGATGCGGAAAAGGCCCATGCACTTGCGGATCAATTCCAAAGTGTATTTACCAGAGATGAAGGAGACGAGCTGCCTGCCATGCCTGATAGCCCATATCCAGATATGCCAGACATCGAGGTTGATATAAATGGTGTTGAGAAACTGTTATCTACCATAAATACATCGAAAGCTATAGGACTAGATGGGATCCCCAACCAGGCTCTGAAATTAGCAGCTAGGGAACTTGCCCCCTTGGTAGCTTTCATATTTCATCAATCCATCACGTCTGGGGAACTGCCACTTGATTGGAGGCGAGCCAACATCAGTCCTATATACAAGAAAGGTGCAACCACAGATCCAGCAAACTACAGACCGGTATCACTCACATACGTGCTGCAAGCTGCTGGAGCATCCAGACAGCCAGATGATGAGGCATTTGAGCAAGTTTAACATCATAGCCGACAACCAGCATGCCTTTCGGAAGAAGAGATCATGTGAGACTCAACTTATTCTCACTACTCATGATCTCCTGCAAAATATAGACAACAAAATTCCCACAGACGTAGGAGTGCTTGACTTTTCAAAAGCTTTCGATGTCATTCCACACAAGAGGCTGCTTCTTAAGCTAGGTCATTATGGAATCCGGAACAAGACAAGGGACTGGATAAAATCATTTCTAACCAATCGCTCTCAGCGTGTGATGGTAAATGGAACTGCATCCGACTGGAAACCTGTGTTAAGTGGCACCCCTCAGGGTACAGTCTTAGGCCCTCATCTCTTCCTCATATTTATAAATGACATACATGAGAACATATCCAGCACGGTCCGCTTATTTGCTGATGATTGCCTCGTCTACAACACCATCACGTCTGCTGAGGACCAACTCCAACTGCAAGAGGACTTAGACAAACTGGTTGACTGGGCACAAACCTGGGGCATGAGATTCAATCCATCTAAATGCAAGAATGTGAAGATTTCTCGTAGGAGGCAGGAAGAACCTACAAAGTATACATTGATGGGAGTTGACCTTGAGGAGAAGAAGGACATCCAGTACCTAGGAGTCCAAATGCAACATGATCTCCGATGGAACAAGCAGACCGCACATGCAACCTTCAAGGCAACGAGGGTGTTGAACTTCATCAGAAGAAATTTCCACCACTGTACACCGCATGTCAAGGAAAAGCTGTACATGACATTAGTGAGACCTCATCTAGAATACGCTTCTGCTTCATGGGACCCATACACACAGAAGAACATAAATAGCATAGAAAGAGTGCAAAATAGGGCAGCAAGATTTGTGTCCAACACATACGGGGAAAATACAAGCATCACTGCCATTCTTAAAGAGCTTAAGTGGACTGCGCTTCAAGACAGAGGGAAATGTCATCGCCTAACCTGCTTTCAAAAGATGCTGAACGGAAACCTGGACATCAAACATGAGGACTTCATTCAACCCAAAATAGACAGAAACCGAAGGGGCCATTCTCAACAGTATCAACAGCAACACACAAACTCTGAGGCGTTCGCAAATTCATTTTTCGTCCGTACAACCACTGAATGGAATAAGCTACTTCAATTTACAGTAAACCAGCCCTCACTTCATACATTCCAGAATGCGCTTGCTAAGGACCCTTCTGTCCTTAGGGGCTAACCACTCTCTCGGACATAGGCGCCGGAAGTGGGGGGGGCAGGGGGGGGGGGGCGGCCGCCCCCCCCCCCCCCCAATCCAAAAAGTGGGGGGGCAAAACGCGTTTTTGCCCCCCCAAAAAGCCCCCCCCCCCCGCCTCAAAAAAAGGAAGAAACAAAGAGAGAAAGAAAGAAAAAGGAAAAGAACAAATTAAATGTATCAGCCAATACTTGTTAATTCTAACGTTTAAAAACTGAGTATTCATCCATATAAATTTTTGATGTTGGATCATACAAATGTGGCATATGGTTTATGTTTTTATGCCCCAGATTGCCAACCCTGCATAGGCGTACCCAGGGGGGGGGGGGTTTGGGGGTTCAAACCCCCCCCCCCTTGACCCAAAAATGGCTGTTTTGGGGGGTTTGAACCCACGGACACCCCCCCCCCCCCCCCCCCCCCCCCCACTGAGAGAGGTTTTCAACTTTGAAGATACTTGGTCTCGGTCGCGAAAATCTTGAAAGTACTTGGTCTCGGCTTCGAAAATTTTCTACGGACACCCCCCCCCCCCCCCCCCCCCCCCCCCCCCACCCCCCCCCCCCCCCCCCCACTGAGAGAGGTTTTCAACTTTGAAGGTACTTGGTCTCGGTCTCGAAAATTTTGAAAGTACTTGGTCTCGACTTCGAAAATGTTCTACCCCCCCCCCCCCCCCCCCCCCCCCCCACTGAGAGAGGTTTTCAACTTTGAAGGACGGGTATCGGTCTCGAAAATTTTGAAGGTACTTCATTTTACAAAATAACCCCCCCCCCCTTAAAAAAAATCCTGGGTACACCACTGCAGCCCTGTAAGTGTGGTCGGGCATGAACCCCTAAACACATAAATCGTGAGCCCCCTTCGGGTTTTGCCCCCCCCCCAATCCAAAACTGCTTCCGGCGCGCCTGCTCTCGGACCCACCTCCAGTTAAAACTCCTATGGAGTGTTTTGGAGGAATAAACTACCAAGTACCAAGTAAGAGTGAAACATAACATTTGTTAATAGAGTAGGCCTAATCGTTTTTTTTCCCGAGCTTTATCTCTGAGTACTACTATATTTTGACCAATCAACGCGACGCAAGTCATCATAACAAGGTGCATGACCAAAATAGCCTTCGCGGTTTTTGTGCGGATTCGCGGATTCGGATGCGGTTTGTGTGCTCTATCTCGTGCTACTCAAAAGTTTGCTGGTTGCATCCGGCAAGAAGTCTCTGATATCCGATCGGGTGCCGGGTAGTTAATCGGTGAAAATTGATAGACAGTTGACGTTTGTTTCTGCAAGGATTCTAAAATGGAAAAGGGGAAAATCCATTATTTTGTGCTGGCATGCTTTCTAGCAAACATCACGTTGCTCTCAGGGACACTCACAAACTTCCTTGATATCGACGAGCTGAAGAATATTCACTACGATATCGATATTCGCGAAAAACCGGTCGTGTATGGAAGGGTAAGTTGTTCAGACGCAATGTTTTGTCAAGTCCCATACGTTCGTTTTTATGTTAGTATGCAAATTACACTTGTCAAAATCAGACATCGCGCAGCATCGGCGCTAATTGGTACTTGGTAGTTTATTCCTCCAAAACACTCCATAGGAGTTTTAACTGGAGGTGGGTCCGAGAGAGTGGTTAGCCCCTAAGGACAGAAGGGTAATTGGGCACTAATTCATTGGCTAAATAATGCCTTGGCTTGAATCAAGTAATGCAGTTTCGTACTGAACGTTTAATTCAAACTAAAAACTCAACCAAATTGGTTTGTATCAATCGTCTTAATTGTTTTCTTATCCCTCGATGGTCTGTCATATTATTATAAAATAAATATTATTTTTGTCAACATTTCATTTGAGCCATTTTTGATTGCGCCTTTAAAGTTTACTTTAACTGAAGTTTAGACATTAATAAACTTTAATACTTGGTTTTGGATGCGGCGTGGCGCCGTAAACTAAAATTCGCACTTGCGGTTGGTAGACAGTAGAATCAATGTTCACGGAACTTCATCAGCAGCTATGGCATGCATGCCACTAGCTAGCGGTGACTTACGAGGACCGGCTATCCCTGCCAATACTGTTCGTTCATATCGTACACTATACAGAATTGCATCGCGACAGTGCCACAAAAATGCATATTTTGTTCACCCGCCCACTGACATCTGCAGCGTGCAGTGTAAATTAATTGCGCGAGGGGTATTGGCGAATTCACTTCAACCCAGTTGCTATGGGCTGGCTACAGCCCGACACTGCCGGTATAAAAATAGAATAATAGTATAGCGTTGATGTTCATTTGTACACATGAAAGTTCGGTATGCTTGCGAGTGGAGAGAGTACCATACTGTACTGTACTGCATACCTGTACTTATACTTTGTATGTTACACATGGCGCCGCACACTACGTGGTGCCATTGTTCTATACCGCTAGCGTCTGGTCGTAACCATTAACAACTCGTCAACTGGGTCGAACAATCAATTGCCCCGCCGAGCGAAAAAATAACGCACTACGGCAATGTGATTCTGTATGCTATACACAAACGGTATAGGTGGCCCTGCTGGTGCTGTACTGGTTACGTCTGTAGCTCGAGTGGATGTATGGTGGCTTCAAATATGAAACCAAACAGTCTACATCGATCAAATTCAAGAGTGGGTGGCCATATGATTGATTTATTGAGTTTCATAATTAGCGCCGGCCACCATACATCCACTCGAGCTATGAACGAATGGACTATACGTTCTACAGCCATGAGCCATCTGAATCATTATCCTGATGTGATAAGATATTCAGTTCAAGTTCAAGTGTTCCTCTCTCATGTCATGGACATGCTTTCTTTTTATATCCCCCTTTTTTCCACAGCCACTGCACACTGAGGTGGTTTACCTGAGCTCCAAGTTTGGTCAGAGGTATGAATGTCAGATTCCTGATGTGAGCGATGTTGGAAAAGATCAGGAGGAGGAGAAGACTGCTGCTGAGACAGGCATCTCTGATCTCCTCAAACCGATGGAGAACATGCCATGCCTTCAGAAAGTAAGATCACCTACCTTAATCTTAAAGTATCAAAATTCTGATATTTTATATGTTTGTTCTAAAAATGTCCTAAATCCCCTACTCAACAACTTATCATGATAAGTTAGCATCAGATCATGTCAATTGACATGTTTAGAGTGTTCTAGTAATAAGTTACTTTGTTGATATGTGCATGCAAAATCTAACAAAGGGTTGATAAAGTTTTGTATTTCTTTGATCCGATTGAATCAAATTGTTCCATCATTGAACTATAATAATTAATTTAACATGATAGAAAATGGGAAGATAGTGTTTGGAAACATGTGCAAGGAATATAAATAATATCTTGTTATGAATATTTTGGAACAAAATGAGGGTCAATTTGCTGTTGAACCTTTCTTTTGGCTGATATAATCTATGACATTTTTATCTCATTAAACCCCTGAAGACCAAAGACTGGTGGACATATGAGCTCTGCTATGGTAAATATGTTCAGCAGTTTCACATGGAAAACAACAAGAAGGCTGGTGAAACCATCACACTGGGGATCTTTGAATCGGAGATGGACTGGGGAAACAAAACACACTCTGTAAGTATAGATGATGAATGATGATGAAGATGATGATGATGATGATGATGATGATGATGATGATGATGATGATGATGATGATGATGATGATGATGATGATGATGATGATGATGATGATGATGATGATGATGATGAAGAAGATGGTGATGGTGGTGGTGGTGATGGTGACGACGACGACAACAACGATGACAATGATGATGATTACGGTTATGATGGTGATGGTGATGATAATGAGGTGGTGGAGATGATAATAATGGTGTTGATGATGATTTCATGGTGAAGGCTTCCGTTGCCTTTGTGTATGTTCTCCTTCAATAGCCCTATGTGTTGTTGTATGTGTATGATATAGCTGGTTGCATGTAGTGTAATCATAAATACAAAATGCTTTAAAATGTCAATCAAAGTATTCTCCAATTTAAGAAATAAAGAGATTCTAGTTTCATCACAATCGAACAATCAACATAATAGGTTTGATAATCTAGGAATGAGAATCTAAAATGATTACTAGATTTGATGTGTTTATATGAATAAAAATATAAATTAATGAATATATATATATGTTTGTTGACACCCAAGCAGGATGTGAAGAGACATCGACTGAACAGATACCACAGCCACAAGTATGTGAATGGATCTCCCTGTGATCTGACTGGGAGGCCGCGGGAGGTTGAAGTCAGGGTAAATTTATGCTCATAATAATGATTATGATAATTATGTTTTTGAGTTATATAGCCCCAAATATGTTTGGGGCTATTTCTAAGTGCTTTACATCTTTTTAATGTTATCTTTACAATATTATATGTTTTATGTTTTTTTTTTGTACTAGCTCTTTTGGAATATATAATTATAATGATTATGACTATTTCAGTGATTAATATTGCTGAATTCAAAGAGGCTTAAAATAAAAACAAGTTTCAAATTTACAAACAACTAAAATTCCTTACAGCCACAGTTTTGTTATTATTAACAAATCTTGTTTTTCTTCTTCGCAGTTCCTGTGTGCTGAGAATGAGCTTGACACAGTGTCGCGGATCGACGAGCCAGAGTCGTGTCGCTATGTGATCACCGTGCACACCATGCGAATCTGTCACCATCCGTACCTCAAGCCATTGTCCCGGTCTAAACCCAAGACGATCCTCTGCTTCCCCCTCCTCATGCCTGATCAGTATGAACATTATATGCATGAAGAGATTGTTAACAGTGAGCATTTTTCTTACAGTTTTTATCTTTATGATTAACATTTATTTATGATTGATGTGTATCGTTATATTTGATATCTTTTAATTTGTGACTTGTGAACCCAAGATAATTTCAACTTTGTTTGAATAATAATCTGATTCTTTAATCTTGGTTCCAAACAAACTATAGTTCTGTGCCTTTCACTCTTTTTTTAACTAATGCAATGTGAGCAGTATATGCATTGACATATCTTCAACAGTGTGCATTTTCCTTGCAGGTATTATTAAAACATTGAAGACTATTTTCTTTTGACATCCACTGTCTTATAACAAAAGAATAAATAAATAAAAATGAATTTTCCCTATTCCTGTCATTCTAAAATTCAGAATATTCGAGAGAGGCCCAAGAATTAGTAGACAGCATGCAGGAGGATGAGGAAGAGGGAGATCTGCTGGTGAAAAAGGAACAAGATGAACCAGGGAACGATGACGAGGACAGTGATGAGGGCGATGATGATGGTCTGGAGCTCTTGGAGGAACATCACCTTCAGCCTGATGGATCAGACATGGGCATTATCACAGTCAGGACTGATGATGGTGAGGTTTATTCACATGTGGTTGTTTTAACAACAATCCCTCCCACATTTCTAAGTAGATCTCTTAAAATTTAAGTTTGTGTCAGGTTTATAATAGCTTCTGACCATCGTGAGCATTAAAAGGACCCCTCGCACATATCTAAGTAGATTTCTTATCCTTTGGGTTTGCGTCAGGTTTATAATAGCTTCTGACCATCACTAGGATTAAAGGAGGGGGGAAATCCCGGCTTTGATTCAGGTTTATAGCTTTAAATATGTGCCTTTATTGATATACCACACTCTTTTTTTCAAAGAAATCCTTAAAGGGTACCACCACCCAAAAATAATAATCTTTTTATAGAAAGGTAACATCTTTACTATTCCTTTCCTTCAATAAGTTCACAAAAATATGTTTTCAGAAAAAATATATAATTGGAAAACGCATCACCATTCTCAGCCATGCGGTCATGCGGTCTGAATGCGCAGACTATTATGCAAGCAGAGCCAGCGGCGCTCTGTGCAGAGCGAACGAATCATCCGGGATTCTATTGACGTACGCGTGAATTACATTGGCGCACTCGCAAATGCATGGCCCGTGTGGAACCACGAGATAGCCGTGGTTCCGTAAGTGGTGGAAATTAATTGCTTTGTTTATGAATTACACAACCCTTTGCAAAATGTTGGGTATCTATTTGATATCACAAAACGGTACCAAAACATATAATAATGTGTTGTCCTTTGCCTGGCGGTCCCCTTTAAGTTGGGGAAAAAAGGTAAATTTCATGCAACTTTTTGGCTTTATTTCGCATCGGCGTTCCATGCTTCTAAAAAAAGTCATTTATAGCAGAGCGGGAATGTGCGCACGTGTCACCCGATTCATGACATCACATGCAGACCGCAACGCGGAGGAATGTGCATTGTTTACATGCAGAGCCTATGACTTGCTTGTAAAACAAACTCGTTTTTGCTTGTAAATTGAGGTTTTACTGAAAATGCTTAAAAATTGCTAAGAAATGAATTGTAGCAGGATGCAGCTACACATCTGAGTGTATATCGTCCATGATATAAACCTGAACAAATGTTTGCAAATATTGAAACAAATGGAAATAATATCTCTGTGTCAACGTGAGTATTGCACTCAGCGTGTACGTCTATGACCGAGCTAAACTGCGATTGCCTGCAGGTGACGTCACAAAGATGACGTCATTTTTTGTTCGCCCGGGACTCAGTTTTATTACGGGGGTTCCAAAAGTGAATTTACAAGTTGATTTTTTTATTTTACCGGGTTTTCCCACGAGGAAAATATGTTTGTATTAGTAATCTTCATGAAAATCTACCTTAGATATAGTAAAACCCAATTTTGAGGCAGTTTTCTTGTCACCATGTCAGGTTTATAATAGCTTCTGACCATCATGAGCAATGAAAGGGTTTCAGTGACAAACAACCAGCACAAGGGCTTTCTAGCTCAGTTATTGTCGAGCCCACCAAGGTGGAGGGAGACTAGAGGGATCCAAATTGTTGTTGAGTCCACCGAGGTGGAGGGAGACTAAGAGATCCAAATTGTTGTCGAGTCCACCGAGGTGGAGGGAGACTAAGAGATCCAAATTGCGTCCGTCTGTCTGTGACGCTTACAAAAATTTGAATAACTTTCCAACCCTGCATCTGTTTGTAACCAAACTTGGTTGGTAGATGCCCTACATTGGCCTCCATGATATTCTGGGGTCAAAGGTCAAATGAGGTACAATGTGAAAGTTTACCTCCAAGAGTCTATTAGGGTTGATAACTTTCCAACCCTGCATCTGTTTGCAACCAAACTTGATTGGTAGATGCCCTATATTGGCCTCCATGATATTCTGGGGTTTAAAGGTCACATAAGTAGGTCAAAGGTCAAATGATGTCCAATGTGAAAGTTTACCTGCAAGAGTCTTAGTGCGCGCAAGTGGGCGAGACGCATTACGGCTATCGCCTTGTTAAAATACCGGTCTAAAAATCCGGAGGTCTTGGAATTGAATCCCAGGTAAAACCTATTTTCATTGCTTATTTTTGTTTAAATTATATATTTTTGGTCAGTTTCCCTTTGATTGAAATAACTTCTTCTATTGAGGGCAAGGACAATTTTGTTTATACATGTAATAGTAATAATAGTAATAATAATTGTTTTGATTTATATAGCGCCAAATATGATATACATGTATTGCGCCCCGTATCACAAAACTTTTTCAAATGTACAATTATTGAAACTAATGGGTCAATATTATATATGAGTATTTCATCTTTTATAATGGTAGTTACATTTGCAAAAGTTTTATCAAACAGGTCACTGGTCATAGGGTACAATGCCAGCCCGCACACATTGCGTGCACCATCTCTACACTGGGGAGCATTCCTTACAAGCAGCTCATGGGCATTGAGAAGATCATTTCTATTGAGAAAAAACAAATTTCTTTTTGCTTGTTTCTCCTTTCAGGTGAAGAAATCCACATTGACACTGAGCTTGCTGATGTATTGAGTGATGTCTTGACTCAAGTTAGAGACTCACTTAATGATATCAATGAGGAAATATCAAGTAAGTTGTTAGTTTCTTTCTTATATCCACTTATTTATGTGTGTATTGACATGTAAAGATATTTCTAAATTTTCTGTAAAATCTACTTGAGTCTACGAATGTCTAATCTACAGAATAAACTGGTACTAAAGCCAATACTAGTATCAATCATTCACCTAAAAACAACTTTGACATGTCAGAGATGAAGAATTATAATATAGATAGTGAATTGCATTAATTATGATTAGTTTGAGAATAACCACTAGTGTATTCACTGCTCGAATATAGCACAGGCCCGCCAGCCTAGGGCCACTCAAAATTTGCTTCGGGCCACCAAAAGTGTATGCTAAATCCACTAGCTCAAATAGACAACCAAATGTGACAGAATTATTTAATGTATTTCTTTATTTTAGAGCCACCAAATTCTGGTTCTTGGCCACCAGAATTGGAAAAATCTTGTTTTTTATTGCCTGATTGGGCCACATGGCAAACAAATTAATTTGTACTATTGGTACATTTACATTATTATTACGTGTATTCTGCATTCTCTATCTAAAGCTACTGACGGCAAGTCTACAACTGCACCTAATACAAAGATGGATGATCTGACCACAAAGAATTTCCAGGCCACCAAGAATGAGGGCAAGGAGGATGAGGTCGATGATGACATCGATGATGATACTGCTGCTGATAAAGAGGATGATATTGATGAGGATGAGGACGATGACGATGACCCGGAGATTGCAGAGCTGATGAGGAAGGATTATGAAGATTTGATGGAGGATCTGATCAGGCAGGCAAGGGAAGACCCGGATGCAGACAGACTTCTTAAACTAACGGATGAAATCAAGGCTACTTTTGAAGATCTGGAAGAGATGGAAAGACTCCTTTCAAAGGTAGGTTAGCCCTTCTACAATTAATCAGTGCTGTAGTCGAGTCAACCATATCTGAAGCCGTGTCCACCATAGCCGAGGCTGAGTCTGCCATGAAATATTGTCCTCCCATTTTTAAATACATTCAGACTCTGGTCTGAATCTTGAGTTTGAAAGTATCTTTGAGACTTGACTCGATAACAACATTGCAGGTAACTCTATTGTAACTCACTCTCTATGACTAACCCTATCATAACAACTAATAAGTCTAGGGGGCCGATTTCACAAAATACTCTTATAAAGTGGATGTTTTAATTGTGTGTGATGTATTGACAGCTCTTTTAAACTGTTCCAGCAGAGGCTCCCAAGGATGAAATTATGGCATATAGATTGTATCAGGTAATTTTTTTAGCCTTCACCATGAACTCAGAAAGAACTTGGTAAAAGGAGAATCATAATAAGACTTTAATTTTGTTAATGGCTCATGAAATTAGGTGGTTAGTTATATAAAACATGTAAAAGCTTTAAAATGGTATGGTATATTTGATATTTGTATCAAGCATACCATATGTTGATGCCTCTGCCACAAAGTAAATGGAGCTCAAAGGTAATAACTAATGACCTGTGTGCATAAGAATGGGCAGATAATTTGATGTTTTTTCCCCATCATAATTGAGAAAATATGTTTTTCTTACCATTTACCGCATAGGAACATGATGAAATCATGCAAACTCTAGATGATCTTTTAAAACATTCTGGCGATACGGACATAGAAGGAGAGGAGAACTCTGTCCCTCATCAGGAAGGTCAGAGTGATGAAGATGAAGATGAAGATGAAGATGAGGATGATTTGTCAGTCATCGGTGATGTCAAAGGAACGGAAGAGGTAGGAAGAGAGATGGGGAAGAGAAGAGAGAAGAAGAGGAACCTGGAGGATCACCTGACAGACACTCTCAATGAGCTGATTGGAAAGCTGAAGGAAAGAAGTAAGAATATTATATAATTATTCAAGTCGTAATCAATGCTCTTAAAGTGCTTTTCATTGTCATAATCTGTTGCATGACAAGCTCCATCATCACCATCGACCTACCCGTATAGTGTTCCCCATCATTTATCGCAGCCAGACAATCTGAACAGCTGGGTGTGAGTGAGGTTCATTGCATTGGTCAAGATAAATTTAAATTCATTTTTGTTTTTAATCAAACTCTACAGACCGATCATCATCAGCAGCAGCAGCAGCATCATCATCATCATCATCATCATCATCATCATCATCACCACCATCGATTGACTCGGGGAGTACACCAAAACTCCCAATGAGGGTCATTTTGGTCACACTAAAATAAAAATAAAATTGTTCAAAAATTTTTTTTTTTTTTTTACTCACAGAACATCCAGCAGCAGCATCATCACCCCCATCGACCGACCCGGAGAGTGTACCCCAACTTTTATCGCAGCCAGATAATCTGAACAGCAGAGTCTCGCTAAAATAAAAACTCAGTTTTTGTATTCACAGAACAACCAGCAGCAGCATCATCACCCCCATCAACCGACTCGGAGAGTGTACCCCAACTTTTATCACAGCCAGACAATCTGAACAACAGGGTGCGAGTGAGGGTCATTTTGGTCACACTGAAATAAAATCTCCTTTGTTTTTAACTCACAGAACAACCAGCAGCAGCATCATCACCTCCATCAACCAACCCGGAGAGTACACCACAACTTTTATCGTAGCCAGACAATCTGAAAAGCAGGGTCAGAGTGAGGGTCATTGCATTGGTCAAGATAAATTAAAATTCATTTTTGTTTTTAAACAAACTCTACAGACTGATCATCATCAGCAGCAGCAGCAGCATCATCATCATCATCATCATCATCATCACCACCATCGATTGACTCGGGGAGTACACCAAATTTTCCAGTGAGGGTCATTTTGGTCACACTAAAATAAAAAGAAATTTAAAACAAAATGATTTTTTTTTACTCGCAGAACAACCAGCAGCAGCATCATCACCACCATCGACCGACCCGGAGAGTGTACCCCAACTTTTATCGCAGCCAGACAACCTGAACAGCAGGGTGCGAGTGAGGGTCATTTTGGTCTTGCTAAAATAAAATCTCCTTTGTTTTTAACTCACTGAACCACCATCACCACCATCAACCAACCTGGAGAGTACACCACAACTTTTATCGCTGCCAGACAATCTGAAAAGCAGGGTCAGAGTGAGGGTCATTGCATTGGTCAAGATAAATTACAATTCATTTTTGTTTTTAAACAAACTCTGCAGACCGATCATCATCAGCAGCATCATCATCATCATCATCATCATCATCATCATCATCATCATCATCATCATCATCATCATCATCATCATCATCATCATCATCATCATCATCATCATCATCATCATCATCATCATCATCATCATCATCATCATCATCATCATCATCATCATCATCATCATCATCATCATCATCATCATCATCATCACCACCATTGATCGACATCAAAACTTTTATCGCAGCCAGGCAATGTGAACAGCAGGGTGCGAGTCAAGGTCATTATGGTCATGCTAAAATAAAATCATTAAATTTTGTTCTTTCTTTTTCACAGAACAACCAGCCGCAGCATCATCACCACCATCGACCGACCCGGAGAGTGTACCCCAACTTTTATCGCAGCCAGACAACCTGAACAGCAGGGTGCGAGTGAGGGTCACTCGGGTCAAGCTGGACAAAGAGAACAAGGCCAAGTCCGAGCAGGAGCTCAAGTTCTACGACACGGACCACAGGGACATCGAGGAAGCCATCTCGGATCACCTGGAGAAATCTGGCCTCGATGTTAAAGGTAAAGGGATGCTTAGATGCTCTAAATCAGGGGGTGTATTCTGAAAACGTTTTGAAGTTAAAATTTATTGTATCTACATCACTAAAGTATTTTTTAGCAAATCGTCATTCGTTTAGTACAGTTTCGGCATACCGATTTGGCTACAAATATTTTAGTGACGTAGATAACATTTTAACTAAAAATCGTTTTCAGCATACACCCCCAGGGAAAAAACTTAAATTAATTTTTCGGGAGCTACATTTTAAGTTTGCCTGCAAGAAAATGGTAAACTTTTGCCTTGAACTCTATATGCAAATTTACGGGGGCTCTTTTATGACTTTCGTGGGCTAATTTGCCCTGAGCCCCATGTATTTTTTCCACTGATGCTAATGATGATTTCAAATTAGATTTGTTAACTTGAAATCATAGATTTGTTTCTTCTTTTCTACAAACATAGTTGTGACATCTTCTTGAAATGTTCATGGGTGCAAGTATGGGTGCATTTGAGCTGTGTGTTTTTTAAAAGCAAAGATCCAGATACATTAAAAACCTTTCCCTGGGCCGCCCTTCTGATTAAAGCTTGTGACATTTTTTGCTCGCGTTCATTAATAGCAATAATGGGTATGTTACAGATAGAGGTGAGTTTTATGATTAGATACATTTGATACATTTAAATGAATGACTGACATTTAGTATTTGTTATGTTTTTATGCCTCCGCAACTAAGTAGCCGGAGGCAATGGCCCGTATTCACAAAGGAGGTTTGTACAAATCATGGTTCAAACCGAGGTTTACATCTATGGAATGCCAATTGTAAAATGATGGAGAGAGAATGTGTACCATCAACATTGTTAACAAGTAAGGAATTTACATTCTCTCTCCATCAGTTTACAATTGGCATTCCATAGATGTAAACCTCGGTTTGAACCATGGTTTGTACAAACCTCCTTTGTGAATACGGGCCATTATGTTTTCGGGTTGTACGTCCGTCCATCCGTACGAACGTACGTATGTACGTCCGTCCGTACGTCCCGTTCTCGTGATCGCGTTATCTCAAGAACCGAATGACGGATTCTCACCAAACTTAGTCCATGTATGTATCTTGGGGCGCCAATGAACTGAATAGATTTTGGGGTCATGCGGTCAAAGATCAAAGGTCACAGGGCTCATTATATATGCAAAAATAGCTATTGATTGCGTTATCTTAAGAAGTGATTGATGAATTTGCACCATACTTGGTACATATATGTATCTTGAGGTGACAAATAACTGGTTAGATTTTGGGGTCATGAGGTCAAAGGTTAAAGGTCGCAGGGCAATATATATGCTAAATTAGCTTGTAATTGCAAAATCTCAAGAACTGATTGTCAGATTTCAATCAAACTTGGTACCTGAATGTATCCCAGGAAGCCATTGTAGCCATCAGATGTTGGAGTCATGAGGTCAAAGGTCAAGGTCACATGACTCATTATGCCAAAATAGCTTGTAAAATTTGCAATATCTCAAGAGCCAGTTGACAAATAACCATCAAACTTGGTGCCTATTTGTATCTTGGGGAGCTTATAAACTTATAAGATTTTGGGGTCATTAGGTCAAAGGTCACGGCTCATCTATGTGCAAAAATAGATCATAATTGTGATATATATCAGATCTGGTAGGCAGATTACTATTAAAATTGAGTTCAAGAATGAATTTATTGCATGTTAATTTGGGCTTGATATAAATCACTCAATGGCAGAGGCATCATTTTCGACTGCGCGCAGTCAAAGATCCATCTAGTTCTTGTAGGTATGGGAGAGTTTGAGCTGCGAGTGCTGAACTACATGTACGTTCCTGAGGACTGGCCATGAAGGCTCCCTTGTTCCATGTTATTTCCATTTAATACATTTAAACATTTAAAGGGACTTAGTAACATTGTCCAAATCCTCAAAATAATTTTTTTATTCTAGCGGTTCCCTCATACCTTGTTGTATTCGTATTAACAATAAAATCATGGGACCGGTTTCGGTTTGTCAAATTTCCCTTTTGTTACAAAGATATGTACGATCGAAGTATTCAGATAAGAAAAACTCCGGTGGAGTTTTTCTTATCGTGTACAAAGTGAGTGCAGTGAGTTAGTGAATATCACTTTGCATTTTCGCTCATTACTTGGCCATGCAATGTCCATTTGACTTGAAATTTTCACACAATACCCTGTGGACATATGATATAACAACAATATACATTGCATCAACCATTCATCACTTTTTGCACATGTCAACAAAGTTACTAGATCCCTTTAATCTTTGTTGTTTTTTCTTGTAGGTATGGGAGAGTTTGAGCTGCGAGTACTCATAAGTATTGAATGACTGAAATTTAGTGTTTGTTTAATTTGTTATATCTTTTCTTGTAGGTATGGGGGAGTTTGAGCTGAGAGTGCTGAGCTATGTTCCCGAGGACTGGCCTGATCAAGGCACGGAGGACGAAGGGTTCGCCATCCTGAGTGAGGAAGAGAGCAACTACTTCAGGAATATGATCTTTGGTCTTGTGGTGAGTAATTTCTACGACAAAAAATATGCTTATTTCTTGTCTTCTTGAATGTACCAAAAACATACTGATTGACCCTAAATTCTTATGTCATTACGTTTGATTAGTTGATATAGATAACTCATTCAATGTTGAGATCAAATGAAAAATGACACACTGCCCTCTGTTGTCATATATGTCAAAAAATCAAGAGAGCTTCATTTTGGTTTCTACAGGGTT
Organism: Echinarachnius parma; assembly: GCA_037951105.1. NCBI lineage: Eukaryota > Metazoa > Echinodermata > Echinoidea > Clypeasteroida > Echinarachniidae > Echinarachnius > Echinarachnius parma. The sequence goes on along the minus strand of JBAMJV010004934.1, from coordinate 124,623 downwards.
CCCAAACTTTTAATATGATTATCTCTGAAGTTCAAAAAGTGACTTAGTGCACTTCTTTCTCAACCAGTAATAATATTCCTGGTTTAGAAAGAATCGCACTAAGATCATATTATGATCTTGTTTTCCCAATCTAATTTGCCAATCGTGTCATCTTTCCTCTCTGTTGCAGACAAGGGCCGACCACGAAGAGTATGAGAAGCAAGAGAGACTCATGAAGAACTACGGGTTCCAGTTGGGTTCTACATCGGACCTAGACCAGGTCCGGGGACCTGACGACCTGGACCATAATGAGATCCAGGTCCTCATACCATCAGTGGGACCTAAAGGGACGGGGAAAACCAAGATTTATGACAGTGCATCTGATCCAGAGAATTAGTCCATAAGAACTAGACCGTTTAAAACCAAAATATATGAATCTATGCCCTTGTTTGATCCTGATCGTGGATTAAAAAGGGGAAGTAGATGATAATGAGAACCATTCAACTAGGTCCTGATAACCATTATGAGGAGTCCAACATCTAGGACGATGATGGAGCGAGATTCCTGTCCTAACTTGTTTTAAGGGAGCAAGTTTAATCAAACATGGCAATCCCTGCTCAGGAGCAATTTGTATTTGTCATCAATGCAACAGGTTATACATCATGCAATTAGCAAATATGTTGTCAGTTTAAAGGGGACCACCAGGCAAAGAACAACACATAGGTATATGTTTTGGTACCATTGTGTAATATCAAATAGAAGCCCAACACTTTGCAAAGGGTTGTGTAATTCATAAACACTGCAATTAATACCACCACTTACGGAACCATTATGGCATCATGGTTCTGTATGCGCCAAATGTCTGGGAGTGCGCCAATTCTATTTATGCGCACATTTTGAGACGATAGATTCACAGACTCCTAGACAGAAGGTAGTCTTCATATGCAGACCCATGAACACATGTTTGTAGTATGGTGATGTGTTTTACAATTATATTATTTTTCTGGAAACATATTTTTCAGAGTTTTTTGGTGGAGTGGACTACTAAAAATGGTACCTTTTATCTATAAGAATATTATTTTTGGGTGGTGGTACCCTTTAAGGAGTATTAAAGTGATTCTTGTAAAGTGTCAGATATTGCACAAAATGACATTTGAGACTTCAATCCTATATCAATATCATTGTAAAATATAAAATACAATTGAAAGATTTGTGAAAGTTTGAAAGAAAACGAACACTGTTTACCTAGTGAAAAAAACGAATATTGAGTTAATATTTTATCACCGAATACTGATGGTCTGCCATACATTTGTCGCAGTAATGAATGATCCGTTTGAGATATTCGCACCCGTGTATGTTTACACACGTAGTACAGAATTCATGGAATTTGCACTTGCTCGGCTCAAAGTTCAATCTCCGGAATGTTCTCACGCGTGCTGCATGCGGACGTTCTCAGCTAGGACAATTGTACTTTTTTATCAAAAGCGTTAATCAACGTGATTGAAATAAAAGATTTAAATGATAATTATCTTCATACTAAAGGGACATTTGAAAAAAATCAATCCCTATTTTATTCTTCTTTTACCAGGCTAAACAACACGATAGAAGAGAAACGAGGAAGCTCCAAGTAATTTTCGTGGATTTGGACACTTTACAGGTATGACTTTAAGAATGTTTACCAAATTTTTGAGCAATATGCCCTGTTCTTTCTTTTATCAAAGTAGGGGGAGCTACTGTAAACGTGGTAATATTGGCGGTGCTTTAATTTTCGTGGATTTCGCGCTGAAGTCGGCGTCCGCGAACATTAAATCCCGCGATTATGCAATTTTATTCATTTTTATTTACGTAATAATATAATTTTGATGAGGGTCTTACGATCGGCCGCAAAATTAAAAACCCGCGAATGTGTTTTTGCATCGCTCGAAATATTAATCACGCGAAAAATAACAACATTTACAGTATCTCACCTGCTCTTACTTGAACACATATTTCCATTTAAACAACAATAGTAATAACAATTATTTCAGTCTGTAGTTCCATTAAAAAATAAACAACTATTTTTTTCTTACGATATAGTAATACATGTAGGATTAGAATTTATTTGACAAGTGACTTATATTGCATACATACTAATATATCCTAAAGACTAGGGCCCCGTTGCAGAAAGAGATACAATCAATTGTAAGTTACAATTGATTGTAGGTCAGAAAATGTGTGAGTTTCAACCAATCAGATTTGCGCATTTAGAACACATGATCCGACAATTAATTGTAACTTACAATTGATTGTATCTCTTTCTGCAATGTGGCCCTTAATGTGAATATATAGATTAAGTTATGCCAGAAACATTGATTTTCGTACAGTACTGCAGTTATTTATTTCCAATTATGCAAAATGGTTTGTGTAAGAAGTGATTCTACAACGTTTGGGGGTTTTCCATCGATGAGTCCAAAGGATTGAGCAATATGAACAACTTGGCCCCGTTTCATAAAACTTTTGCAATGGTTGTATAAAGTGTCCAACAGCTGCAATGCTCCATGCTGATTGGCTGTTGACCTACTAGTTACAATAATTGGACACTTGGTACAACAGTTGCAAATTTGTGTATGAAATGGGAACCTGATCTGAAAAAGGGTCAACATTTGCCTGTTTTTGTATGCACGCAAAGTGATCTAGGACCAGCATTATCTGAGTGGTTAGAGTTGGGCCCAATGAAAAGAAAAAAAAAAAATGCATAGGGGCTAAGGGCAATTTAGCCCTCTAAATCCCCCCCCCCTCCCCAAAAGCTCCTGAAACAATGAATATGTTTTCATGGAGTTCAATGTAAAACTCATTTCAGAGTGTTAAAATATTTGTTTAGAGACAGGCTTGACAAGAAGCCCCCGCAATATAATGTTTTTCAAATGTAATTTATTTGATTGTATTTACTTTGTTGTGCTATAGGGGGAGTTTCACAAAGGTTATAAGTTGAACTTAACTCTAAGTTGGACCTAACAATTATAGAAAGCCATTTGTAGCCTTGGAATAAAACATATTCTAAAGCAAACAAAATAAAAGTATTTTACATTTCCAACAAAACTTGATATCAGTAACTTCAAGGCTTTTTGATAGGAACAAATATTACTGATTTCAATCAAAATGTATGCCTTTTTAAAAGAACTGTTCCAACAATTTTACAAAGAAACTAACGGCTTTCCATAATTGTTCGGTCCAACTCAGAGTAAAGTTCAACTTACAATTTTGTGAAATGCCCCCCAAAACTTACATACATGTACATGAGGGTTAGTGATCAAGACTAAAATTGTACTAATACTCCAAGAGGTAGGTACCTATAATTGATTGAAGTAAACAGTATTGTTCAAATAATTGATTAAACCAACCTTCATTTATCCTGTATGTTGGAAAAGGAATTTCCCCATCAGGGTTTTTTTTCACAAAACCCTGCTAGCTCTCATGCAAAGTCTATGTCGGACAAATCAGCATTTATATGCAACAGGTGTTCTCATATCCCCTTGCCTACAGGAATTTGGTGGACTATGTACAACGTCTATGGGAATTTCAGAATCTTGAAGAGAATGGGTTAAGTCGCCAACAAGGGTTAACTTTTTATGTAACAAAAGTAAACCTGGAAAACGTATTCCAACCACCTAGAAAGCTACTTGCAGGTTTTAGCCATTTCAACTACAGCATAGATATAAGCTAGCAGGGTATCTTGAATAAGTTCTAACACTTTAGACTCTCCTATTCTATATCAGAAAAGAATTTTACTGTTTCCCCCATACATTATGGGCATGGCAGTGAAGAAGTTCCTTTGATTTTCTAATAAAAATAAATTTTGAATTGAAATGACTGTTTATACATGTATTTTATACCGCAGATGAAATCTGTGATGTATCAATTATTGCAAAACAGAAAAATAGAGAAGATTGCAACATTTTTGCACAAAAAAAAAATCGGAATGAATTTTGTGATTCGCTAAATTAGTTCAAAGGTGAATGTATAGGATGTCTGACTGAACGTGCATTGCAAAAAATCTTTGTAAAATTATGAAGCTGGTATGAGTTGGACATTTTCAAGTGCAATTATGCTACATTTTGGCTTTAGGATATGTGCTATGGGATTTGGGGAAAAGACATACCTTTTAGTTACCACATTAGATGTGTGTTTTGTTTTCATGCAAACAATTTGTGTACATTTGATTTGATATTTCTTACAGAGTCACATTATTTTCTTCATTTTAATATATCTGTGTTATTTTGTTGATATATGTGACCGGCTATAGCAAAACCCTGCACTTGTCAGTAAAAATAAAAAATGTAGATTTTCATACCATTAGAAATACCTCATCTCAAGCTTTCATTTGATGCTTTGTTCTAACAAATTGGTCAATAATTGGCGAAGATATGGTCATTTCAATTTCACAATAACTTAAAATGCCCATTTCTTCAAAACATGAATTACAGACAAGTGCAGGGTTTTCCTATAGCAGGTCACATATTATCAAGCTGTGTATATTAAAGTATGTCATATTTTTGCAAATATTGATTTTAAAAAATCAACCAAGTTCTCTTGTAAATTTGTCGTAAAAGTTATATATTTAACAATATATTTATAGCAATTTTGACCAAAAGTTGTATAAGTAGACAGTAACTGTATTCTTTGGTGCTGGGTTTGCCTTTTTGTGTATAAAAGGCTATGATAGTTTACTTTATAAATTATATAAATACCACTTTTGCTATCACCATGGACATTATAACTGGTACCATCATCGTTGATATCACCTTCATATAAAGCCCTCCGCACACAGAGCTGACTCGACCCGATCCGACTGGTCTTCAGTCAGGCTAGAGTCGGTTTCACTCAGTCGTAGCCAATTCAACATGTTGAATCGACCTCAAATCATCTCCGACTGGCTCTTGACTGGCAAAACATGAGTCCTAAGGCAACGTATACTGAGGTGAACCAACTGAAAACCAGTCGGATCGGGTCGAGTCGGCTCTGTGTGCGGTGGGCTTACGGCATAGTTATTATCAATCTCATGCATACCATTTAGTGTATTCTCTCATTACTTTTTTGTTTGCATTTCTTTACTTTACCAATATGATACATTTTGTTAGTTATATCTCAAGAAACGTGATGGTCTTAATTTAATTTTGCTAAATTTTGTCATTGGTCAAGTGAACAAATTTATGTTAGTTTTTTTAGGAATATTAGCATAATATTTTTGTTTTTTGTTTTATTTTTTCATTTACTTTGTAAAAGCATGTTCTTGTTACAAACCACTCACATAATTGTCAAAAAGGTTTGATTTCTCTCATTTTTTCTTTTCTTTTTTGTCTTTTAGTCTTTCTTTCATTAGGATTTGTCAATACATATTTATTGCATCTGATTAAGCATCTAAGTTCAACATGCATACCACTTAACCATGATTTCTAATATTTTACTTTTCTATATCATTTTTTTTTCTTGTACTTTTTTGTGTTTGTGTGTGTGCGTATGTTCACCTTTTGTAATTGAAATTGTCTGTATGAAATATAGATTAATTTGATAGTTCTATTACTATGTGAATTGTTGTATGGGTATGTATGAAATATCTTGCCTTGATTTCTAACTCTTGAATAAAGTATTGTACATAACTATTGAAATATTCATGTGTCAAATGTATTTTCTTGCACTTGGTAGTATCCCGACTATTTATGATTATTGTATACTGCCCTCTGAGGTTGGTGATGCGACATGGTTTATATTTTCATAGGGATCTAGTAACATTGTCAAAATCCACAGATCTTATTTAAATCTCTAGCGGTTCTCACATACATGTACCTCAAGTAGAAATATGGATTTTTTTCAATTTCACTTTCGTTATAAAGATATAGAAATAGATATTAATCAAGCAATGAAAAGGGTTTCATAGGAACGTCCCCCATTCAAGATTCTTCATGGCTGGATTCCCGGCGAAGCCTATTTTTCTTTGCTCATTTTCAATCAGTTAAAAATATTAATGATCAAAGTGTTCAGATTTTTAATTATCCACTGGATAATTATAATTTTCTACAAAGTGCAGTGATAAAGTAAGTAAAGTGCAGTGATTTAGTAAATACACTGCATTTTAAAATCATTACTCTGGGAATTTTCACACATCACTACTCGGTGGATATATCAGATCACAAAAATACACATTTTACCAACCATTTCTCAGTTCTTGCACATGTCAACAAAGTTTACTAGATCCCACTTTCACACATAACCAAATGACCATTCATAAGAACAATCAGAAATAAATGATATAAGTAAGTCATAATTTCATAGTTTGGCTGACATTATGTCTATATTTGTCACAAAAATAATAAAACCATACATTTAGTGTATTTTTTATATATATATTTAAATATATTTGTACAGATAATATGGCAAACAACTAAAATTTTTGTCACTGATCAAATATAATACTGCAACACTGACAAGATAAAAACATGAATTGAAATCAAATTTTGAAATCAAATTTTGGAATATACATGTAAGACGATATTGAATTATTTCTTTCAATCCTTAATAACGAGATTAATTCAGTTATGGTCTGGCAGCGGCTTCCTTGTCATTTCAAACGTCTCTTTCAAAAATAAATATAGAAAAAAGAAGATTGCCATTTGGCAGATAAATTAAAACATCCAGTGATTTGCTCAACACATATGATAATCTTTTTTTTCCTCTTCTGATATAAGTTGTGATTCGTTATATTCCAAGATTACAAGTCCGAATAATGACCTACTGCCAGGCCATCTGTTCTGGCGCAGTACCAGACTTTGAAACTGATAAGCAAATGACATCGATAACATAAATCTTACATCTGTTTATATAAGCTGATGAAAATAGTGAATTAGTTTACTGATCAAATATATAATTACTTGAAGTACTATACAATTTTGTTTAGTGACTCAATATCAACGAGTGATGAATACGATATGAATTGTTCTGATATGATTTTAAATGAGCATTTCTGCTACTTAACTTTGCATAATTTCACATTTCAATTTTTTCATAAGAGTAGTCTTACAGGATTTTAAAGCGTACATGTACCCGAACAGGAACATTGTTATATGAAAAAAAAAATAGTACAATCATAGATCATGATGAATAACAATCAAATATTGTATTTGTATTATCTTGTAGAGTTCAGAATGTTATATAACGAAAGAAATTTTCCTCATAACGATTGACTGCCAAGAATAGGTCTCATACATTCATGGTACAGATTGCTACACACAACGTCAATGTAACACATTACACGTTTATTGATTTTAACTTCACTCGGTATTTTAAAAGCCTTGCAAATGAGGATAGAATCAAGGGAAAGGGTCAAGACACTGTGACAGAGAACAGCAAATCCAGGCATTTGTCTGCAGAAATCAAATCTGAGGTGTTTTTAAAAATAGTTATGGAAAGAACTGTTCGTTAGCTTCAATTTTATACCAAATTCACAAGAAACCTACGTGATTTGGCATAAATATGATTACTGCAAATTCTGCTGACATGTTAATTTCATTTTAAAAGCGAACTTCTGCAAAACATGGGTTAATTGCTGGACAAGTGCCTGTTTTGCTGTGCTCTTTCACAAGTAATGTAATGCAATTACCATAACAATTAATGCTCATTTTTTCCACATGTATGTCAATTAACTTTAGAACTATCATAAACAACGATTAGTTCCAAAGAGTCGTAACCAATAAAACACTGGACCCATTTATTAAGACCAGTTGATTTTGGTACATGTATATAACATGCATTCTCCGTAGACCCCAGCCCAAGTATTTCAGGACCAGTCCTGAATGGGGTAACCTACAAAGGACTAAGCTAATGATACCTGGGGGTGTTTCACAAAGATCCCAAGTTGAACTTAAACATTATGATAAGCCATTTGTAGCCTTGGTATTAAAAATATTCCAAAGCAAAAATGCAAGTATTTTAGACTTTTCATAAATTTTACATCAAGAATATGAAATCTCCTTGATAATAGAAAATATCAATAATTTGTATCAACACTTTAATATGCCTTTTAAAAGAAATTTTACAAAATTGTTTCAAAGAAACTAACGACTTTCCATAATTTCTAAGTCCAACTTAGGATCTTTGTGAAACACCCCCCATGTTCTGAGGAGTCGGGGAGATCTGTGCAATACCAAAATGAACTTGTCTCAAACGGGACACTTCCTCTCCCCATCTTCTTTGCATAACAACCATCAAACACATTTAGTACTGAATTCTGAATATTAAACAATGAGTTGTGCCAAATCAAATTATCTTGAAAATAAAGTCAATAATTGTTTGTTATCAAATTTACTTTTCATACAAGTTGAACAAAACTGTCTTCTTGAAAATATACAATCAATATTTTGTCAAATATATACTTTTTCATACGAGTTGATCAAAGTAAAACAGATTTGCTTTCTATGAGGTAACTTCTAAGCATTCAGCCTGGTGGTAGAACTATAATAATTTCAACGTCGGGTACAAAGCAGCTACACAAATAGATAGAGAGCCCATGCTGCTTCCACGGCTAGTAACCTAGTAGCACCTGGGGTTATGCAACCACAACACGTTGCAAAAAAATGTAAATAAAACATCCAAACACTAGCATGGAATACACAAAACGTCTGTTATTTCATATAAAACGACAAGGTTTGCAGCTAAGCAAGGTACTGAACAAAAATATAGCGGGTTATCGGAGCACATCGTATAAGTTTCTTTCTTTCTTTGTTAAAATAAATGTTTCCACATTCTATATGATATGTAGACTACCACATAGTGTGCCTTTAGAGCAGTCAATGCTCAATAAATATGACAAACAAAAACAAATTCTTACAATTTCTAGGATTTTTTGCCAATTCTGGTCTAGACTTTATAGACACAGGTAATTCAACACATCAACTGATGTGTGTGCTGAACTAGAACTGTTAAGAACCTATGAATATGTGATTGCAATAGGATACACAGAGTCTCATTTCAATTTCTACAAAAAATGGTAAATGGAAAACATTTAAAAGTACAATTGTAGTTCAAATTTGATGCACAAAATATATTTTGTTACATTTGCACATGTATGTCAACTGCCAAAAGTTGCAGAAATATAGAAATGCCCTCATCGAAACGCAGCATACGAATGTTGAATAGAACAACGACAAAATGCTGCAGACTTTGTTATCAAATGTCACGTTTCTGTTGCTGGATTATTTAAAATGTCCAGCTAAAAAATCTGTGTGTCATACGTGCAATCGTTTACAGAAATTCAATATTTGCAAAAATATATATGCCATAATGAAAACGAAGATGAATATGTGGGAGAGAAGACGGGAATAAGTAACATCCATCGTGAATCTCTGCTACGCACATGGAATACAGCGTATGAGTCTTCTCTCTATTTCTACTTATCAAATATATATATACTTGACAACTTTGTCCAAATGGATACCAGTATTCATACCCAAGAAAGCACGTTGGCCTGATCATCAGCATAAGCATTCAAGAAAATCGAATAAATACACAAGTTATTGATGAATGATTTTGATTGCAAAAATGTATACATCACTAAATATATATCATCATACTCAATAGGAAAAATGTACAAGTACAACAATGATCTCTGATATATATATATATGTAATTTCTCTGTAAGGAAAACGTTTGACAAAAATAAGTTTGTATTCACTCTGGCAGTGTGGTCGCTGAGTCTAACCCAGCTGAAATTGCTGCTTAAAAATCTTCACAAAAACACAGGTATCCTTCCAAGATATATATATATTCATTAGTGAAAAAAGTGGCTTTGAATATATATGTCTTCATATTCAAATAAAACTATGATTACATGTGTATTCAAGCAAACGTTTTTATTAATTGTGTGTAGTTTATGAATGTATTTTTTTAATTGATTTATTTTAATAATGACTTTAAATAATTGAATAAATGAATGTGAAATCAAAACCGTAACTGTAAATATTCTTTTTGGAAAGATAATTTGGATGCAGGCCAAATATTCATGTTCCCCCACAAGGAGGTAAAACGATAGAGTCAAGATCAGTCGGTAATAGTGATTACTTGGGGGATGCCAAATCAAAACTGACGATGAAAGCAAACAGGGAATGGAATTCTAACATAGCATTTACTATGACAACCACTAGATATACTGTATGAGTTGAATGTTACATGTCTTTCTTCCGAACAAAACTTAATCGAGTTGTCATGAAACTGAACCGCATGATGAGTTCAATTTCTCCTTGCAAGTCTTCCGCATGGTCGAACCTCGGGTGTCAAAGTTACAATTATTGGATTAATGTACAGACAAAGGCTCAACAACAATTTGCAGGAAAATAAATTGATTGAGAATATGTCTAGGCAGTGAAAACTTGCAAGCTCTCCAGTACTGTTTCTTTTCTCTCACATCCCAGTCTCAAACTGGTTCAAAAACACACTTTTCATTTCATAGTTGATACATATCCTCACGTTATCGATGGATAATTAATGAGTACTAAAACATATTTGTTGAAAACAACTTGGAATACAATGAATCAAAATGCAATGAGGAAACAATTGAATAAGTTAATTCTCCGAGCTCTCCGGCGCTTTTGTCCGATGGTCCGGGCCCGTTGTACACTCTGAGAGTCTGAGATACGTCTCGATAGGATCGTAATCTCTCGTATTCATGTAATCCGCCATGGAGTCTTTTTTGCTCCTACCGGGCGACGAGTCTGGCGTCGACAGATTCGAACTTCTCGCGGGCGAGCTCTCTTGCCTAATCGGTCGATGTCTCGAATGCCTTTCACTGAGCGTGTGCGTGGGCGAACCGTTTGGCAGCATGTCGCTGAAGTGCATGAGATCATTGGGCTCAACGTCTATGAGTCTTTCGGGTTTGACGGAGAAGTCAATCCACGCCGTGGGTTCTGATAAGTGTCTTTGCAGCTGTCGGGGGGATATGCACTGCAGCACGCCGAGTCTCTGCATCTCAGGCGCATTCCGCCATCGCTCACGGTTCTCCAGGCAACTCGTGATGTACTCGCTGGAAACGTAAATGTCCTCGTTGCCGCAGTTCTGTAACGTGAGGCCGCAGGGCACGGTGTGTATTCTCTGCATGCGTATGCTGGCTTTGTTCTCATTGTTACACACAAAGTTTGAGTTGCAATCGGTGAGGGGGAAGGTGGACGCGTCCACCCCCGACCCCGACCCCGAACCGGTCCCCGATCCATCGCTCTTCACCTCCTCGTTCCCCACATACCCTGCATTCAAAAAGGCACTTTTCTCCGTCGGTTGCGACTCGCTCAGGCTCCGCATCAGCGCTGCCGGGATGTACCCGAGCTCCCTCCGATCGTTGTGACCGAACCACCAGTTCTTGTTGTCCTTCTGTAACACCGTCAGCAACTCTCCCTCACAGAATGAGAGCATGACGGGGTCTGGCGCGGCATAGTCCTGCATGGCCACGTACTCCTTGTGTTCTACATGCAGTGGGATGTAATTATGATTGTCTCTGGGCTGAGGTAAGGGTAGCAGGGAGGTGGTGATGGTGACTGGGGTTGTTCTCAGTAACGGCTCCTTCAGGACCAGACCTGGAGAAATCAAAGGGAAAAACAACATTGTAAATGCATGGTTCATTTTTACATTTTGTTTTGACAATGTAAAATTTTACGTACAAAATAGAGTTAGCAAAAAATTGGAAAAGGATGCTACATTGTTTACTTTAATATGCATTTAAATTGATCAAAATGGCTGCAGATTTTCACACAAAGTAGAAGTTCATTTGAAATTTAGAGTAAATCACTCAAATTTAGTCAGTAAATGTTTAAAAATAATTTATATAAAATTTATTTCAAAGAAATGTTTGTTTTCTCTGTAGAAAAAACAGAATAATAAGTTGTGAATACACATCAAGCCTACTTAGATGGGGATTGAACCTACAACCTCCTGCAGCATCATGACCACTTGACCACTGAAACCATGATCCAATGTTTAGGGCTTGGATATTTGGTTATCAGTGATAAAATAAATGGTGTGGATCAAGTTGAGATTGAGGTTGTGACAGACCCTAAGTCCCCTAAATGGCGGGGTAAATCTTGGATTGTGACAAATGTAAGGCCAAAGATGGTGAGGTTTAAATAGTGATTTAGAATTAGATTTGTTAATCCTACGGCCGACTCACCCGATTCGTCGAGAGGTGTTGTCTTATAGCACTGGATGAGGTTGCGCAGGTCGCATGCTTGGATGTCGCGACCCCTGTCCTCACTCCGGTCTCGTCTGACGTAGAACATCGACTCGATCGTCTCAATCAGGTAGTGGTTGACATGGTTACGAGTCACAACCGAGATGACAAAGTGACCTGAAAATATATGAATAGAAATAAAAACATGAGAACATAGTTTTAGACAAACATACATTACAAAATTAATTCATTTAATTTAATACCAAGTCTTGAAGACTCTTACTTAGATGGTTGTGAAATATTCACTCGTTCCAGTAGTGTTTGGTTAACATGTAAGCATGAGATAGAGTGCATAGAATATAGTTTGTTTCATGGAATTTTCTCCAATGATGCAATAATAAATTCAGTTCATCAAAATTAGCCCACTTCATGGAACATTACATAAAGCTAGAGGGAAACCAACATATGAATGGGCTAATCAGCAGTACAACAAGTTAGAGTCAGTAACAAAATAAATAACAATATTATTTTTTAGAGCAACATGCAAGTTTTCCTCTCAAACATTGTTTGTCATCACTTGTAAAATAAACATTGAATTTATGAGGAATCTTTGGGTGATTTTCAGAGGTAATTTTTGGCATTTCAGTGGCGAAATTGCCAGAGTCCCAATATATCTTTTGATCACTACAGTAAAAAAAAAGAAATATGAAACCTACCTCCTCTATTGCTGCTCTGCCTGACCAGGAACAGGCCGTCCCTGGTCGGGGCCGGCCCATGGAACGGACTCTTGAGCAGCAGCTCCTCCGCAACCTTCCTCTCCATCAGACCGTGGAACCACAGGGGCACCTCCACCAGCTTCCCCCGCCCCCCATGCCTCCGGTGGTGGTGGAGGTGGTGGGGGTGGTGGTGGTGGTGGTGGGGGTGTGAGCGTAGGGGGCAAGGCGACTGGGGGCAGTGGCTGTGGTTGTTACTGTTGCGCAGTTTGGATGGGCTGAACATACTGCAACTCCTGGAAGAACGAAGGAAGAACGAGAAGAAGAGATGGTCAGTATTCAGATAATATTGCACCAACTTAACAAGTTGATTTTTTTTAAAGCAAAAAGGAAGGGAAAATACAAATATGCAGTGTTTTCGGTAGGTTTGCTGACTGGTTGATGCTGAATGTGCTACAATTCCTGCAGAAGTGGAGCATATATATAAAAGCTAGTAATTTAAAATTCAGCTATCGAACTGTATAAAGAGAAATAACAAATGAGAACAGAACTCCAAGAAAAAAAATGGTGTATGAGCAGGGCAGGATTCAAAGCTGGAAACACAATTTCAGCAGACACTTTTTAAAGTTAGATCTACAATTTTAACCGATGTTTCAGCCAGTTGATTGCACATCTTTCCCTTATACTGCTTCGTAACTGTTACTATCATGCACATTTACGAGCAAAGAGTAAATATTTGCGGATAGATATTAACAAATCAGCATAAATTACTCACCGCAAAATAAACATTTTAAATAGTCTCATGCTGCCCCAAAAGGCAAAAAATAGGAAGAGATAGAGCGAACAAGCAATCGAACTGCCAAGTTTTTCAATACAGGCATGAGCACATCCGTACGAATGTTGTAGTTCATGAAAAGCACGGAGAGAAAAACGCACGTCCATTCCGTGAAAGATTCACATCACAACTGCAGGAAGGCTGACAATTTATACAAATGTATTTTGACTAGAAGAGCGCAATCAATATCTGAGGCGTGTAGCCACCTGTCATTAAGGATGTTATTCAAAAGTGAAGGACTTCCTTTTTTCCTAATGGCCAAGCTTAAAATCCGAGGCAATCCGACAGACAAGGTTAATTGTCAGAAATGAATTTTCCTCGGATCAGGCTTCGGTGGTATTGTTCTAAAATGGAGCAAAACAGGAAACAGATATTCATAACTACAAGCAATTAGCCAAAGAGGATAGCACGTCGTTAAGGTGATGGGAGTATTAAGCGTGTCCTTTCTTTAATACACTTCATGACTAACTACATAACATAACTTAGATGGCTTCAAGTTCTTATTCATAAAGAACAAAAGAAACGTACAAATATACCTTGCTTAACAGTGCAGTCAAAACGGGAACATCTTGTGGAAAACACACATTGATTATGTACACGCTCGAAATCAACCTTTTTATCCTTGTGGACCAGTCGGGCAAGTAAAATTGGGATTTCTCAAATTTAAGTGGCCCAAAACAAAGAAATACATTACAAAATAATGTTTTTATACTTGGGTTGCCCATTGGTGCAAGTAGAATTCAGCATTTACATAACATGTATGAATTGTAGGTAGCCCAGTGCTTATTTTTAAGGCCCCAGCTAGGCCAGTCCTATAATGTTGAGCCCCAGATAAGTGATTCTGCCCTCAAAAGACAAGAATATTCTTCCGGCAATCTTGTGTGTTTTTGAGAACTTGAGAAAAATGAATTCAATAATAGTTGATTACAATTTTAAAATCTACTGAGAAGCCTTTTAAGTGATTAATAAAAACCACTTGGAAAGAGGAAGTATTAAGTGTAAAAATATACATTCAACAGAAGGCTTGCCGATTGATTAATAAAAAAACATGCATGCTTGAAGTTAAAAAAAAAAACAAGAAGGAAGAAACTGGTCAAATCTTGTTATTGGAGATCCATCCCAAAATATCTTGACATTTCGTTTCATATAAAAGCATATATATATACCACGATCGATTCACGCTACGAGCCATGTACAGCAATGCTCTCTATATAAACGGCAACCAAAATCTCAAAATCTGTTTCCATTTTGTGACTATTTGTCCAACTCTGCATGACACAGAGCTTGACAACTCATGCAGGTAATGTCACAAGAAAGAAACTAGAACGGTGCTTTATATTATTCTATGTGAAGAGATTGTAAAGCGCTCAAAGGACACCTTCAAGATTGATTCTTCCCCTTTTCATTTTTTCTTCTTCTAATTTTGAATTGGGCTGTCAATCATAGCAAGCGTTTTTTCACCACTCTGAGATATTTACAATGTCACTCAACCCTCAAGTATGTAGAGGTAAAAGGTCAACACCATAGGAAAAAAAATCTAAAAATCATACAGACACTATTAAAGGGATCAGTAACATTGTCCAATTCCTCAAAATCCAATTGGAATTCTAGCGGTTCCCTCATACCTTGTTGTATTCGTATTAACAACAGAAGCATGGGACAGGGTTTTTTTTCTTCGAATTTCCCTTTCGTTAAAAAGATATTTACGAACAAAGTGTTCAGATGTTACACTATCCACTGGATAGTCGTAACCGTGTACAAAGTCAGTGCAATGAGTTAGTGAATATCACTTTGCATTTTTGCTCATTACTTTGCCATATAACGTCCATTTAACTTGAAATTTTTACACAATACCCAGTGGACATATCAGATAACAAGAATATACATTGTATCAACCATTCATCACTTTTTGCACATGTCAACAAAGTTACTAGATCCCTTTAAAAAAGATTTAGCTTTATCTGTCACTGTCAGTATGAAAAGAGAAAGTCATATTTTTGAAATCCTACCCAGTACAGCAATAATAGCTAGCACATAGTTTTTGCAATTTTGTTCAGTTTCCAAGATACACTACATTTTTTCTCTTCTATCAGTGAATGACCAGAAAGTAGCGGTGTTTTAAAGTTTTTTTTGCTCATTCATGATATCACAAAATGCTCGCAGCTTTCTTTGAATTCCTGAAATACATATTAGTCGATTTGCTGTAAATAGTAATAACCCAGAAGGAACATGTTTCTTGTTTGGCAATATTCATAATGTCATCAAAAGGGTTATGACTTAATTAATAAGTATCTTTAAGCAGAATCATTCCAATATTTGTACTACTTTATCTTGTTTATTTAAATGATAAAATAATACTAATAGCATACCCATCAACAAGAATCATAAAACACATTGTACACGTTCTGTTTTCTTCCTGTATCATTTTAACATTTGTTTTTTACCTTTCACATTTCAAGGCAAATCATTTAATACAATTCCTTGATTCCATCCCCTCATGAAGTAGATATATATATGGATTTCTAAAAACACAGAGTAGACAAACACTTGAATCTTATTAAGTAAACTGCTAGATTGATACAAACATGTTGATTTCGTTGTTGACCTTGTGATAAGCAACATATATATTTATTTTCTGAACATACATTTAATAGTGAAGCTGTGTAGGCTATTAATCAAGGGGTTTTCCATAACGTCAACTTAAAGCATTAATACATTTTAGTGGTTTCGCTTTAGTATTGACTTTGAGTGCGATCTGACGTTTGAATTACGAACAAACAATGATGCATCAACTGGCGATATTACACACTATGTATACTGTGAGATTTAATATCATATCCGCCACGCCAGGATAAAAACAAACTTAGTTTCATTTTGTTTTCTCGACATTAATAGATCCCCCACACGCACCTGTGAAAAGCCAAAATTGTTTCATTTTCCTCAAATTATAGTGATTCAGCAAATGCTCTTGTGGTCACCTTTTCAATTCACCCGATTACTATAGTAACAAGGTTATTGTCATATCAAGTCAAAAATAGCATTTTTTCCCACTGGAAATTATATGAAATGACTCGTATCAAAGGAAAATTGAATGAATCATAAGCTGCTTCATTCAGTTCATATGTCTGTATTTGTGTTTCCTTCACAAAAGGATGTAAATGTTCTATGTAACCCCAAAGGTAACTTGCCGATTGGTCTACAGCCATTTGGTCTACTCCCATTTGGTCTACTAGAAAATTATAAATTCGGGGGCTTATGATTATAATTATGGATTATGATTAGGGTTAGAGGTGTGGATTAGGGTTAGGTTTTAGGTTAGGGATTGTGTTTGGAGTTGGGGAAATTGAAGTTAAGGCATCAGGTAGTAGACTAAATGAGTTGTAGACCAACTGAGTGTAGACCAAGCAAACATAAACCACCCCAAAGACCAACACATGTTCCTTGTCATTACTCATAACTCAGAAGGTTACACTATAATATCAGAATTTGGTGAGTCAGTTAATAATGGGTTTATAGTGGGAAATGGGTCGGATACTACTAGATAATCAGAATATTAAAGGGAAAGTTGAGTTTTGGTAGAGAGGGCGCTAGACTACTTAATTGGTTTGTGAGGTAATGAAAAACTGAGTGTAAAATTTGAAAGAGCATAATATTTAAACAATAAAATCATCTTTGTTTGATCAAAATCGGTTCAGAAACGGCTGAAATATCTATAAATATAACAATTTGTAATAAACCCGGGGCCCCGGGTTTATTAGAGAATTTTGAACCAGCCGTTAAAAATTCAAAAAAATGCTTCCTCTTTTCAAAAAGTTACAAAATAGGTATTTAAATAGTTGTTGGTTATTTCTCTATCTAATCACTATTTCAACAAAGCATCACATGCACAATATTTTATTCAAAATGGTTGAAACCGATGAGTGTTTAGAGAGCGCCCTCTTACGTTTTAACGGCTCTTTTTGAATGATAACATGATCTTTACTACGTCATTTGTAATTTTGTGTTCCTTTCTAGTTATAACTATTAGTTTGTAATGTAATGATGCAGGTTTTGGTTACTAAAATTCAGTTTCACTAAAACTGTACTCTCCTTACCAGAACTCAACTATCCCTTTAAGTGATACTGTACTTATAAATCAGAAGATGATAGTGCTTACTGAGTCTGAGGCATTGTAAGACCGGTTTAATAGTGTGAAGTCGGAACCAGAACAATCCAGTCATTCGAAAATAAAGTGAAATCCAACTAGGCATGGACATCATGTATTAATACAAAATATACCTTCAAATTATCAACTTAGAGCAGTGAGGATGAAGAAGGTTGTCATAATCTCTGATAAAATATAAAATGTACATTAATTACGAAAATAACCACTATATTTGACAGAGTGCATTTAGAAACACCATAAAATAACCAACAAAAAGCGGAGCTAGAGGCCAAAAAGAATTGATGTCAATGTTTTCTGGATTTTCTGGAATAGGGCAACAACCTTGTTGATTCCGTTTCACCAGATATAGAAAGCAGTAGACAGGAAAAGACATTCCCTCAAATTATAATCACAAGTAAAGTCTAAAAAATAATGTAACATACTGTGGAGTACTAGAAAGAGAGAGCAACAAAAATAACTATGGTATCAAAATAGCGGAGAGGATAAAAAATAGATGTTGATGGAAGTGGGGGATTAAGTTATTGTCTGCAGCACAGGATCCAAGACAATCGGTAACTATATATACAGATACCAGTTAACGGAATCTACATGTAACCAACGAAACAGTATAGAAAGGAAAAAAAGATCCACCTTGAATTAATACTCCCTCTTACATCCATGAAACAAGCCAGGAGCGGTAAGCTGAGCCGAGAGGGAAGAGGCATGATCATGACATATTAAAGCAGCGACTAGTCAGTCGAGGAAAAACACCTTGAGACATGCGACACCCTTTGGGTGATGACGTAGAGTGAAGGATGTGTCGGGGTCAACCGGCCGGTATGCCTGTCAGTGGACTTCCGACCGGGGAAGTAATTGGATTCCGCCGGGATGCTTGCGGGGATAAACTGGGTGACAAGTTAAGTTCGCTCGCACTCGCTGCATCGCCCGCCTTCGTCTCACTTTTAGACCGTTATTATATATATATGCAGTGGAGCTATTGCAGAAAGTACAGCACATTTTACAAACACAGATTTAAAGCACAACTAATTTATTCATGTTTGTGTGAAAAAAAAATCAAATTAAAAGTTGGGGACAGGTATGAAGTTTGCTAACACGGACTATTCCATATTATTTTTCTACATTGTTATACAGAAGAGGTATTTCAATATTATCCTTTAAGTACACAGTTAATAATTACAAGAGGTTTCAAGGATTAATAAATAAATAAAGAGTCTGTGGAAATATGCTTTAAATATTAGTCTCAAAACCATTTTCAGAACGTTTGTTTCATGCGTTCAGACTCAAAAATAGCCTTCCAAACAGAAATGTTATTTGTGCCCTTTTTTAAGCATGTACTGTACAACAGATATACACAGTCTCTTTTCTCACCACCATCCAGACCTATCCATGCGTGCGTAACAAGTTTGCTTGTGGCATTACTACGTCAATGATGTCTACTACTACGCAGGGAGAAGACAAACCCTGTACTAAGAAATACCTTTATCGAATTAGTATCCAGTGAAAAGTGCCGACAAACATACTCAAACAGCTTTTTGGAACTAAACTGAAGGTGGAGGGCGAGAGACTCGTGTTAATGTTAACCTAATCAGGGAGGGGCAAGCAAACACAACAAACTCTTTGATTTCATCAAATATCAAAGGTCGAGCAACTCGCGTTGACCAAATTAACAAGTGAAATGAAATCAGTAAACAATTTTGATTTCATAAAGTCATAATCATCATCATCATAATAAAAATTATAATAATATGTTGATTCCTGTACCCTATAATATGGAATCATCTCTAGGGGCTTGACAAATACAAAATAAACTTTAATACTTCTTACAGTATTTACAAGTTAACATACTGTAATTATCTTATTTTGAGAAGTATAAAAAGGGGTCATTACTTCTATTTCCCTTACAACTTGAAATTCACCTTTTAATAAACAAAACAAGTAGACATTGAAAACAGAACCATTATGAACTGCACGTCTATAGAGACAGTATGTGGGAGTCGTTTTAATAATGCCATAATTAATATTTTAAAAATAATAAATTTTAAAAATATTTTTAAAATAACATTAAAAATCAATCAATCAATACATATTCAATTTAAAACAGTTCAATATATACATGAAAACCCGCGTTGAAATATAGAATTCCCATTATGTGACGAAGCTAGTGTGAACCGGCTCTGCAGTATGTTTAAACTACGTGTCTTGATACAGTACATAGCATGACACTTGGCAGGCAGATTTTATCACTGCATGAGGAACATTTGTGTCAATCAAGCTCGCACCTCTTAAACCACGGAAAACACTCTCCGATCTTTTGAAACAAACATATAAAGTGACTGAGTTAACATTTATTTTTAGACACATAAATCTACATTAGGTTGGGTTCAGGTAAAGGCTATAGCTCGGGTATGATAAACTTGCACCATTGGAGACAAAATACAATCCTACGTACATATAATACACAATTTAAACTTTTTCTTGTCTTTTTGTAGTACAGTACTAAAGATGTTACTTCTTAATTGATTCAGCAACAACATTGTAAATCTAATTTAAAGGTCTTGTTATATTCTCACCTTTTAAAATGGAAAACCTCCATAAATTGTTAATATATATTATTTGAATGTACTTGAAATTAATATTATTACATGCGCACTTAATGACTTATCGTCAGTTTGATGTGCCATAAATTAACCTGCTCCCTACTAGATTTTGCAATCCCCATAGCATAGAGTTAATAAAGGACCCACCCGGTTCCGGAGTGTAGGCATGGGTTAATACTAGATGAAGTAATGCACATTACCTTACAAAGAACACGGCCGTGCAAGGGCAAGGATCTCCCAATCTTTTTATTTCCTTAAGTTAATGTAATTAGGTTTTGAATACACTTGTTAGCACATTGTGCGTTTTTATACCACATCCCTACAGTACACTCTTAAAATATATCCACAAATTGGATTTGTATAGTGATTCTATCATTCGGATATTGGACAAACACAATACTATGACGATATAGTCAGTTATAAAACGTACGTTGGCCTGATAATTGTTCACACATTAATGGGTGCTACTCTAATTCTATCAAATTGTTTTTCTGATGTTTCATTAAAAAAAATAACAAAATAACTAGGAACTAGACCATTCCAGACATTAAAATATGAATAATGACAAAGCCTCACCAAACCTGAACAAAACACAAAAGTAACTAATTAGGGAAAAAAGAAAACAACAATTCTGATGGTACCATAATTATGAAAAATGGGTTCAAACTTAAAAACGATTTGATCATTTTAACTCTTAAGGTGTCTGAAGTATTGTAATAAAGCAATTGTGTTATAGAGTTTGCTGGTCACGTACACCATTGACACTCAAAGTGTTAATCCAATGGTGGTAATTGCTTCCTCATTCACTCAACACACGTACATCACATCACAAAACCACAAAAGAAATAAGCGCAATAGAAAAAATACTTCCATTCGTCTTCCTCAATACGTACTATACAACCATAGAAGTTGAAAGTGGGGTCAAGTTCGAAGAATAGGTGGAAAAAGAAAACGAAAGAATCCTGGAATAAACGTCATCAATTCTCAGAGAATTGGCTGGCACTCAGGGACTCTTACGTCAGCTACTGATGAGGACTGGCAGTGGCAGGCTCAAGGCGGTTTTAACGCTCTCAGTGTCAATGTTTAAAACATGACTTTGACTTATGGTTTCAGTTTCACATGCATCACATAAATGGTATGCCTTTTATTAGTGATTCCAGTAATAAAACATTTAATACCACACTAAATTTAAACACTCCATCAAAGTTAAATCAATATATACAATATGTCTTTGGTAATGAGACTGTTAATAACCCGTTCATGATTGTTCCCACTGATACTCAGGCCTTGGATCTATATGGCAAATGCATGCCATACCATAGCAAACGGCACTGGATGAGTTAATATCTTCTTAGGCAAGAAGTGTAGCGCCAAGCATTCTGGAAGTGCAACACTCTCAATCAATGCCACTCTTTATGAAAGGTTGTTGATTACAATATACATTACATTCCCTCAGCAATGAAATGGTTAAAAGCAACGTGCTCCTCTAACCATGGTCTGTAGGCTACTGTGTGAAGATCCAATAATGATACTGCCATTGATTGCAACACACCTTACATTCCCTCGGCAATGAAATAGTTAATAGCCACACGCTCCTCTAACCATGGTCATGTACATGTAGATCCAATGACAATATACTGCCATTGATTGCAACACACCTTACATTCCCTCGGCAGTGAAATGGTTAAAATCTCTAACCATGGTCTGTACTGTATGAAGATCCAATGACAATATACTACCATTGATTGCAATACACATTACATTCCCTCGGCACTAAAATGGTTAAAAGCTCTAACCATGGTCTGTACTGTATACATAGATCGACCAGCGACAATACCGCGTCAAGGATTCTGGGAAGGAGAGGAGAGGCGTCAGATGGTTAAGGCAAGCAATTACCGTGGGTTGGCCCACAGCGAAGCAGAGATGCAGTTTGCAGACATTGAGTGCATGCTTAATTAACTTCCAACGACTAAAACGCAAGCAGGCATGCATGCTGCTATCTCACCAAGTGGGGGAGGTAGCCAGGAGAAGGAGAAAAAAAGGACGAGTTGATACTGAAATAAATGAAGCAGTCTGATCAGACCATTACCCCATCATTCCCAATTCCAAGTTATGAAGTAGCAATTACGCAATAAATGTCCCCACGATAATGAAAGCTTTAGAACTTGTTAATGTTTTTACGGTCAGTTAACCATTTTTGTGTACGTGTGTGTTGGTAAGAATTAACCAAACGTAATTTTACCCATACTCCCCACTGACTCCGTCGTGAGTTCAGTTTTAATTTCATGACCCAATTTTTTTGTGTGTGGTGTTAATCAGCCACATCCGCCAGCTTCGCACCACCAATCACATCATTTCTTCAAATTCTTCCATCACATTTCTGCTTTCTCTGTCGGACCAGAGTTGAGTGAACTGCCTCCATTGTGGAGGTAATCTCACAGGAACCTTTATTTCTTGGAAGGAAAGATGACATCATTTACTGTATGCGTTTCTTGAGATTTTTCTTCAAAAGTTCCTTAATCAGAGAATTCCTTTAATCTGTTTAATAGTTCCAGCCGGAAGGCAATCTGTTACACATGAATGGAATATTTAGAAAGATTATACAGAATTTATTAACAAAATGCAGTAGAATAAATTTTTAATGAAAACTTCTCACAGAATTTCAGTCACTTTGAGCATAATGGGAAATATATATATATGCTGAAACCAGAAAATAGATAATACACAGGAAACCCAAGTTCAAAAGTTCACTAAGGCAATATTAAACATGAATAAAACTCTCTCCCCCCCCCCCCATCAATGACATTCTTTCATAAAGCTACTCTCTGCATAATATTAATTACTTGATTAGCAGAATCAATACGGAATGATACCCGCATACACACGTGTCACCCATACATATTACATGTATTCGCTGTGGTAAAGCTAGCTTAGAGATTACCTTAGAGAATATGCAAACTTTAACTTGATAGGTATTATGTTTTGCTTCAATGAATTAAAAATGTATGTATATCATCCCATAATATATATCACAGATTCTACGATCTACATAATCATAATTGTTACTTTTAATTAATACAAGTTTTAAAAACAAAAATGTTCCCGATACCGTATTTATTCAATTTTAACTGATAATTTGACAATTTGTATCAAAGCCATGTAATATATTTTGTAATATTACAATTGTATATATATTTTTGTCTATTTTGTACGTATGTACATCCAAATGAAACCATTTTGAATATATAATTCAGTAGGCTTGTATCAACTGAATAAATGCATATTAAATGTTATAACAAAACAAACAGTAGAGTAGAGCCACTTTCAATAAAAAAACTTCATACTAAACCGCCACTGACAGCATAGCATGTTTGCAAATATGCTGATATCAGAATTACATACACCATGTACGCGTTGTCAATAAAAGAAGCAATTTCTATTCTGCATGGGCCACTAAGACTAAGAGCATCTTTGCAAAAGCAACGATCGGAATGGAATTTGAATTTTTATATAAATAGTGGTATACTCTTGGTTCACTCCATATGAATGTGGGTTATTGAGGTCACTTTCAGTTGCGTCAATGGCCCAGTTTCCCATTCATAATTTGACATTCCCAGTGTGTGTTTAATGTGACCGCCAGTGACCAAGCCAAATATGAATCTAATCCTCTCCATTCATAATGTGATGTTTTCCAGAGCAAATCCTGACTGTGTATTATATAAACACCATGAAACAATAACAAAATATGTCATGTAGACTGCACACTGTAGCAGATGACATCATATAGCCGTAATAGCCCTATATTTTTATGGTCGTCAAACATGAAATTGTCAGAATTTAACAATAAAACTGATCATTTAAGAGTTATCATCCTGTTCTGTGCATTATTTTCTGGTGTATTAATATAAATATGGTTCATAAAATTGAAACTGAAATGTTCCATGCATTAATATTTTCTGGTGTATTAATAGAAATACGGTTCATAAAATTGAAACTGAAATAACTTGGATTTAAGGATAGATTTGCAGAAGTGATTTAATACAATTCATCTGACCCTAAAATGTTTGTAGGTGAAAGTAGTGTGCTACAACTATATCCTGTTCTAGGCCCCTCTCATGGGTTATAAGTTATTCAGCAAATACATTTAGAGATGCATGTTATGTTTACACAAAATTAAATAATTCATTACTGCTACATATCATGTTTTTATATGAATTCTTTATGGCTTCTTGTTCTACTACATAATTCAAAAAGTGAGGGTAAAACTTCATCATCAAACATGGGTTATAAGTTATTCAGCAAATACATTTAGAGATGCATACGTGTGATGTTTACACAAAATTAAATAATTAATTACTGCTACATATCATGTTTTTTCTATATTAATTCTTTATTACTTCTTGTTCTACTACATACTTCAAAAAGTGAGGGTAAAACTTCATCATCAAACATTCAGCAAATACATTTAGAGATGCATACGTGTGATGTTTACACAAAATTAAATAATTAATTACTGCTACATATCATGTTTTTATATGAATTCTTTATTGCTTCTTGTTCTACTACATACTACAAAAAGTGAGGGTAAAACTTCATCATCAAACATGGGTTATCATATAAGTTATTCAGCAAATACATTTAGAGATGCATATGTGTGATGTTTACACAAAATTAAATAATGAATTACTGCTACATATCATGTTTTTTCTATATTAATTCTTTATTACTTCTTGTTCTACTACATACATGCACTTCAAAAAGTGAGGGTAAAACTTCATCATCAAACATTCAG
Organism: Echinarachnius parma; assembly: GCA_037951105.1. NCBI lineage: Eukaryota > Metazoa > Echinodermata > Echinoidea > Clypeasteroida > Echinarachniidae > Echinarachnius > Echinarachnius parma. The sequence continues at coordinate 99,361 of JBAMJV010004934.1, read as the reverse complement.
CAAATACATTTAGAGATGCATACGTGTGATGTTTACACAAAATTAAATAATTAATTACTGCTACATATCATGTTTTTATATGAATTCTTTATTGCTTCTTGTTCTACTACATACTACAAAAAGTGAGGGTAAAACTTCATCATCAAACATGGGTTATCATATAAGTTATTCAGCAATACATTTGGAGATGCATGCAATGTTAAAATTAAATTAAAGGACAATGAAATCCAGACAAATTGTTGTATGCACTATAAGACACTAAATATAATGAATAGTCTCTGAAAATTTGAGCACAATCGGTCAAGAAATAAGAAAACTATGGCTCTTTGAAAAGAGCCATGTATTTCTTCGAGTGACTCAAATTGGCAACGCACTCTGGCAAAGTTGTGGACAACTCCCCATACATTTTGTACACAAAATTTCAGTTTTGTTAAATTTTCTCAAAATTTATGTTTACCCTTCGTTCGAGTTCAACATATGTTTTGTAGAATGCTTTTATACATAGCATATCATGAGTTGGGGGAATGGAAAAATGGGACTATGAAGAAAACTGTTAAAATGGGAACATTTGTGTACAAAACATATGGGGAGTTGTCCACACACTTATGAGAGTGCGTTGCCAATTTGAGTTCCCCATAGGAATAAATGGACATCTTCAAAGAGCCGTAGTTTTCTTATTTTTTACCCGATTATGCTCTAACTTTCAGAGATTATTCTTCTTAATCTCTTCAAGACTATGAAAGCAACATTTTGCTTGGGTTTCATTGCCCTTTAAATAATGAATTACTGCTACATATCATGTTTTTCTATATTAATTCTTTATTACTTCTTGTTCTACTACATAATTAAAAATAGTGAGGGTAAAAGTTCATCATCAAACAAATACAAGGAGATTGAAATGAAATATCACAGAGAATACTAATCCGAAGCAATCTCGGGGGAAAAGGAAAATATTTGATAATTTCTACGTGGGATCAAATTTTAAAAAAGAGGACTGTGTATAAAAACATCCATGCCCCGAGACCTTCAAGACTTTAAAATCCAAATAAAAATCTGCTATTGAGTTTGCCATTCACATCATCAAATATCCATAGAGTGGAGAGAGGAAATGCATCATGCATTATGTATGCCTGGCAGCATGCAGGCGGGAATGCAGTGGCCTAATCAAGGCATTCACATCCACTGAATCTAATATCGCCTGCGGGCACGAATGGCCGACAGACGGAGGAAGGGAGAAAGACGGTGAGGGAGAGAGATGGAGAGAAGAGAGGTTGGATGAGGGAGAGAGAGAAGAAAGGAGAGAGGGATGAGGGATGAGAGAGAGGATGGCTAAGGCCTCCGGAAATGAGTTTATCTGGGAAACAACGTCAGGGGAGAAGGTATACAGTATAGTGAGATGGGTACGTCCGTCGTTCGGTTGGTCGGCTGAGCGGAGCAGAGTAGTAGAGCTAGGGCTCTTGGCGGTCAAAATAAAATTAATATCAAAACCACTCCGATGCCAGCAATCTCCTGTGTGATTGTACTGACTGAACACACACACACATGTATGTTAATTGCGTCTGGCTTTACATACCACGCATGGAGGACTGTGTGGGCATAGCCCATTGATGTGGAAGAGACATTTTAAACTAAAGCCACCAGACCCATTCATTGTATGTACATGTGTCATGCGTGTATGTGCGTGTACTTGTGTGTGTGTGTGTGTGTTTGTACGTGCGTGTTTGTGTTTGCATACATGTATGTGTATTTGTATGTGTTAGTGAGAATGTTTATATTTGTCAATATTTATGAGTCTGTATAATTTATGAACATACATCATGTAGTATCTGTACACAGTGTGGGTGTGTATTTGATTTTTTTTTAAGTAGGCCTATACGTGTATGTGTTTAGTGACAATTTGTTTTATTGTCAATATTCAGGAGTTTGTTACATATGCACATGTGAACATGTATGTGTATTTGTATATCTGTACACGGACAAAATTACAATTAATATGTACCGTGTGCATGTGTGTGTGTCACTGCCATGGCCATTCCAGGAATATATGTATCATCAATTTAGGATCCATGCCACCGGACGATTCATTTGAATTCAATTTGTGAAAACAAACAATATCTCAGGATTTGATTTTCGCAAAATTAAAACAAATTGTGAGTAAACTGCAGAATCAATGGAGGGGTGAATGAAGGGTCACGGGGAGGAAGTAGTATGGCAAGTGGGGGCCTTATGAATAACTTCTGCATGTTCCATCAGTATAATAATCATTCTAAATAAACATTAAATTTGTCTTTTATGGCTATGACCTTAATATTCGCAGGCAATTATATCCCAATAACCCGTTTCCAAAATTCCATGTCAATTTTCATCATCACCGGTTGCAGTACATTGGTACGTAAGTTAAACGGAATTCTAATTATCTAAACAAAGTAACAAACTATCACAAATAACATTCAATGATTGATTAACTTGGAATATGCATAAATCAATTAATTATTTTCATTTCAATACATGTATGAAACTTGATTATAAATATAAATGATATTTTATTTCCTAGGCTTCCTGTTTTGACATATAATTCTACTGACAGGAATATACACCGGAGCCAGAATGGATTCAATTTCCACTGGCAAGCGAGTACGTACAGCTGAGGGGGAAAACAACAACTAGTAAACACAGTAGCCATGAAAACTATCAATAACTTTCATTCAAACAAAGTATCAAAACGTTTGCTGCAAATCAGATCCTATTTCATTTCTCCCTTTCCTGTTTTGGGACAAAGTCTTTCCTCCCTTTTTTTATTTATTTTCATCTCGAGTATATAAGTGAGAGGAAATGTAATTTAGCAAACACAGAGAGGGCTGGCAGCTTGAATTTAAATATAATAAGACTCATTCAAAGTATCCAAATTCAAAACATCAGTCAATACTCTGGTGGCTTCTTTCCTGTTTGTGACAATTCTCTCCTCCCTTCTTATTTTTATCTCGCGTGAGTAAAAACAGAGAGGAAATGCGAAAAAACACAAGACATATTTACAGCCAGGCAGAATATATTTATATTTCAATATAATAATAACTTTTATTCCACAAATGGACTGTTCTTCAGAAAAGAAATCACACCACTCTCTTCCTGATTTTGACATATTATCTTATATATTTACATTTAAATATAATAATAACTTTAATTCCAAGAATGAACTGCACTTAAAAAAAAAAAATCATATCACTCTCTGCCCGATTTTGACAGATAATCATTTTTAAATTTAAATATAATAATAACTTTTATTCCACGAATCAAATGTTCTTCAGAATAGAAAAGAATTATATCACTCCCTTCCTTAATATTTTGACAGATTATCTGATACATTTACATTTAAACGTAATAATAACTTTAATTCCAAGAATTAAGTGTTCTTAAAAAATACAAAAGAATCATATCCCTCCCTTCCTTATTTTGACAGATTCTTATATATTTACATTTAAATAAAATAATAATTTTAATTCCAAGAATCAACTGCTCTTCAAAACAAAATCATATCACTCCCTTCCTGTTTTTGACAGATAATCTCCTTCAGGTCTTTGATTTCATGAGAAATTGTGATTAATCTTAATGTATGTATCAATGTCTTAATTAAAATAAATCAACAATATACATTTCAATTATATATTAAAATCAGATATGTTTTCTTTCCTTTCTGTTTTTGACGGATCTTTTAATTCATTCTCTCTCTTATATCTGGAAATGTACATTATTATTACACCAATCACATCCAGTACACAACAGTAGGGGTGATCTGAGTACTGTGTGTACAACATTTAAAGTATCATAACCATGATTGAATCAGTAAATAAGATTCTACCAATTAACCTGTTAAGGACTGATTGATTTTGCTATAAAATGTATTCTGATAGACCCTAGCCAGAATACTTTCGGGACCAGTCCGGAATGGGTTAAAATAAATAAATAAAAGTAAACATACTGATTGGACAAAACATTCAGGAATATACTTCACATACAATGCTCATATTGAACATTCACTAAAGTGTTTTGCATCTTTTATTTTGCTTTCGAATTGAATAAAGATAATACCGTTCTGTAGTCCAAGCCTTACTACATGCATAGTCACAAAATCTCCCAAATAAATTTGACTAACTATATCCAGTTTGTAAGTACATGTAGGCTGTCAGTAAGTATGCAATAACTAACATCATTTGACATGTGTGTCTGGTTTCAGATTATCATAGGCAGTCTACTGACAACCAGGCTTTGCATGGTTGATTGTCAACCCCACAGACTTGTCATGCCAATCAGCTGTGTAGGGGAGGTCAATTCAGGTCAAATCATACCTGTCACATGGATTCCACATTTGACCTTTGACCTCACTATGCCAAGAGTGGATGGAGTACCTATATATATATTATAGTCCTGATTTGGGTCAAATTACACATTTTGTTGGCCTGCTGTGTATTATTTTTATGTATTCACATTTCCACTCAAAAAGGTTTGTATATCAAAGAAAACTGTATACTAAAAAAAAATATATAATAATACAAAATGAGGTAAATGGATTAAAAAAATATATAGTTATAAAATATCATGTAGTTACTAAAGTCACATGTACTTAGGGGAAATCATTATACACTATTCTTGGCTTTCATATTAAATAGTCTTTCCTTTTAATACAAAGTGGAAAAACAACCTTTTGAATTGTTGTGATTTGAAGTATCTCACCCTACCCCCCCCCCCCCCCCCCCACCTCTACCTCAATCCCACCCATCTCCTTTATTCTATTAACCCATTAAAGACTGATCTATTTTGCTGTAACATGCATTCTCCATAGACTATTAATACAAGTATTTTGGGGGACCAGTCGTGAATGGGTTGGGTTTTAAAAGAACACTTTAATAAAATACTTGAAGTGAGACAGCTCCATCTCTCTGACTGTGACAATAGCAGGCAAGACTTGCTTCATTAACGATCCCACCAATACCCATTCTTCCCGCTTCATTCTCCGTAAATTGTCACTTCTCCACGGTCTGTCACACTGCACGGGCAATCTCCTTCCATTTTGTTAACTCCTTTTGATATTGCTTTACAAATTACGATCTTCTGACATTTTGTAAAATCTTTTGATGTTGCTTTTAGTCTTCCCATTTTGTAAACTCTTTTTGATACTGCTTTAAAATCTCTAAAAATCTCTACCATTTTGTAAACTCTTTTGATATTGCTTTACAATCTTCTGACAATTTGTAAACTCTTTTAATATTGCTTTTAATCTTGCCATTTTGTACACTCTTTTTTATATTGCTTTTAATCTTTGCCATTTTGTAAACTCTTTTTGATATTGCTTTAAAATCTCTACCATTTTGTAAACTCTTTTAATATTGCTTTTCATCTTGCCATTTTGTAAACTCTTTTTGATATTGCTTTTAAATCTCTACCATTTTGTAAACTCTTTTGATATTTGCTTTTAATCTTGCCATTTTGTAAACTCTTTTTGATATTGCTTTAAAATCTCTACCATTTTGTAAACCCTTTTAATATTGCTTTTAATCTTGCCATTTTGTAAACTCTTTTTTATATTGCTTTTAATCTTGCCATTTTGTAAACTCTTTTTGATATCGCTTTAAAATCTCTACCATTTTGTAAACCCTTTTAATATTGCTTTTAATCTTGCCATTTTGTAAACTCTTTTTCATATTGCTTTTAATCTTGCCATTTTGTAAACTCTTTTTCATATCGCTTTACAATATTCTACCATTTTGTATTAAAACTCTTTATAATTACAATCTCTTTTCATTCTGTAAACTCATTTACAATTTACATTATACTAGTCTGACTGAAGTCTCAAAAAGTCGATGGCTTCTGCGATAAACACTCCGTCATAAACAGCCTCCTGTGCCCCCAGGTGACTAGGCTATTTGAGTCTGCACCGCCACGCACCATAGGAATCACATAGAAAAGCCCAATAATAAACCATTGTCCCACTAGCATTGTCCCATAATTATTGTTCCCTCCACGTTACCGCTGAACTTCCAGCAACCACAAAAAGCGCTAAATAATATGTCCTCTGCCATTTCCCTCCGAGAGAGAGCGAGAGATAAATGAGTTTGATATTAAAAATGAGTAATGGGTTTCCTAAATGAGGGTGGGGTGGGGTGGGGTGCAAGCCTGCTTGTGTGTACTACGTGCCTTTCTTCGGGTGATTAATTTTACGCTGATTGATACAAATGTAAACCACAGAATCGTCAGAATGCAAATGTCTTTACACCATACATCATCATAAACTCTACTTTATATGTCAGAGTCGAGAAAGAGAAGAATATGATGTACAATTGTATTCTGACACTACAATAGGCAAAAGCTGAAAAAATACATGATGTACCAGAATTATTATAGGAGCGATTGTGTTCAACCTTTGCATGTCTTTTTTTGACTCGCACAATATTCATATAATAAATTCTACCCAGTCCCGGCTGTCACAGGCCATAAGCTTTATGGCCAAACATATGCTTTTGGCTCTGGGCCATGAAAATGAAATCAAAGTCTTAGATTAAAAATAAAAGAACTACCCAAGCGAGAGGTGAAAAGCATGACATACATTAAATGTTGCTTACCAAATGAAACAACCGAGTCAACAAAGACTCTATTCACCTGTACAAATGGCTTGGGAATTAAACGAGCCTGCCTGTGATTCATAAAATGACATGATTTAATTCTATTTCAAGTTCACACTTGGTTGGTTCGGAAACAAAACTGACGGCCGCGCTAATAAACAAAATGATGGAAAATTACCAAAAGTACAGTTCAATTGTAGTCATTATTGAAGGGCAGACAAATGTATCTATTAAAAGTGTTGACTTAAATTCAAGTTTCAGTTTCATTTAATAAAAGGTTGACTCTCTATTTGACATTTAACAGAAAAATATATCTCTTTACAAATTACAAAATTGCCCTTCTCTGAAAAATAATGAGATTATTGAGATACTAAAACAAATTTTGAATTTGACATGCTCTCCTGGAAACCGTTGCAGAAAAATAATACAATCGATTGTAAGTTACAATTAATTCTAAGTCAGAAAGTTTGCACGTTTTCAACCAATCAGATTTGCGCATTTATAACACATGATCAGTCTTAAAATTAATTGTAACTTACAACCGATTGTATCTCTTTCTGCAATGGGGCCCTTGTCTGATTTTCTTCTTCTAAGGATTTATATTGAATAGAGTTAATACATTTAGATTTATTGAATGTTTTTGCACATTTTGCACAAGTATTGCACATTCAGTCTTTTAGAAGTATTTTGATCTTTTCATATAAAGCGGCTAAAAACTAGCTGAAACCAGTTTAAAAAGTAATATTCAAATAATCTGTCCAGGACTGGGCATACAAAGATTTAGGCTGGGAAATACTGATGTATGTGGAACACATGTAATACAAAACTCGAAGTCCTTTAAACATATTATACCAAAATCTCTGTACATAATAGAAAAATATACAGTATTAGTCCCAACTCCCAATTCCAATTTCAGCTAAGAAATAGAAATGCAGAATGTCACTGATACCTGTACTTACAGGAAATGTTTCTGCTTGTTTAAAGGGATCTAGTAACTCTGTTGACATGTGCACAAAGGAATGAATGATCGATACAATGTATATTGTTGTTATCTGATATGTCCACTGGGTATTGCGTGAAAATTTCAAGTTAAATGGACGTTATATGGCAGAGTAACGAGCAAAAATGCAAAGTGATATTCACTAACTCATTGCACTGAATTTGTTCACGGTTATGACTATCCAGTGGATAGTCTAACATCTGAACACTTCAATCGTAAATATCTTGTTAAAGAAGGGAAAATCAAATCCTGTCCCATGCTTTTATTGTTAATACAAATACAACAAGGTATGAGAGATTGAACGATTGAATTTTGAGGATTTGGACAAGATCTCTTTAATATTTTCCCCCTTCCACATTAGTTTACAAAATTTAGTTTTGAAAATCTTGTCTAAATCTCATGGATTTTTGCCTACTTTCCTATTCCAGGAAAGGCTCCTGTTTTTCTTTTTTATTTCATCGTCTGATTAATAACCTTTCTTTCCGTTTTCATTTTGAGGGATAACGGCTTCTGTTTTTATTTTTTCATTTCCCAGTTTGATATTTTTAATGGGTTTTCTCTCTCCTTTTATACCCAATTTCTTGAGTGAGATGCAGGAAATCCTAGGATAGGAAAGGAAGGATTACTCTAATCCTTGTGAGAGGCGAGAAGACAGGCTTTGATTGATAGAAGCAGCTCTTTTACAAGTGTTTGTGTTGGGGTGTTGGAAAATAACTGTGCGAATGCGCTCGTGTGTGAGTACATATGTGAATGTGTGTGTGTTTTTTTGTTTGTGTGTGTGTGTGTTTGTGTGTGTGTGTGGGTGTGGGTGTGTAATTGCTTGTGTGTGTGTGTGTGTGTGTGTGTGTGTGTGTGTATGTGTATGTTCTCACGCCGGCATTCTTGTGGGGTCTCGTGTGGGTACAATTATATACTTGTGGGGTATTTTTTCCTTGTGGGGAATAAATCATGGACCCCACTAAGGAATAGCCTTAAATCGGCGTATTTAGCTTCAAAGAGTTATTTGACAAAATCTTGTGACTATGCCCCATAAGTGATACTTGAGGAAAAAACAAATTCTAGACACACCCCTACCCTCCCATGCACTCAGAAGGTTGCATTTTTTCGTTGCAAAGATGTTGTGAAACAAAAACAGTTTGTAGTAGCACTCCTTCAGCCTGTAGTAGCATAAGTACCCCACAAGTCGGGTGCCCACAAGTATGCCTGGGTAAGTATGTGTGTGTATGTGTGTGTTTTAAATTATGTTTTTGTGTCTAGATGTATGTCTGTATCGTTGTGTGCTAAAAAGAGTAGCAGGGTGTGTGTACTCCCTATTGTAATAAATTATTATAAAGTTCTCGTCCTATACTGAAGACGAGCATAATTCTCAGTCAAATAAAAATAATCTTTTGCTTGCGACCTTGCGTGGGACTAATGTAATTAATAAATGTGATGTACACAGCGAGGGCGATTTTGTTAATCAATTCATTTTTTTTTCGCCCCCGTGTATTGGCTCACGGGGGCGATTTCAAGGGTTTGGGGGGCAAATCGCACCTTCGCCCCCGTGTATTTATTTCACTGGTATCGGTAGAGAAGAGAAGATGGACTAATCAAATTCATTATCTTTATCACTTTGCTGTATAGAGTACAGAAGCCATGACGTCATAAAAACACTTTTGTAGAATTTTCAAATTTGGACTTCATTTTCAGAAAGAGCATAACAAAATGTCCAAATACCGAAAATCAAAGGAATAGGTTATGTATTGGCTGAGATACATGTATGCCCATCCGAATGAATGTTACTTCAACGGGCAATCAGTGTTATAATGCACTGGTTCCTAAATTTAGGAACCAGTGCACTATAACACTGATTGCCCATTGACCAACAAAAATAATTCGGATGGGCATATCTTGGCCAATACGTAACCTATTCCTTTGATTTTCGGTATTTGAACATTATTTGTTATGCTCTTTCAGAAAATGAAGTCCAAATTTGAAAATTCTAAAAAAAATGTTTATGACATAATTTATGACATCACACTTCACCACTCTATAGAATAGAAGGACTGTGTATTTGTCATATATCATTAAAATATGAAGTATCTTTGCAGTTTCATGTGTTTGTCATATATCATTAAAATATAAAGTATCTTTGCAGTTTCATCCCTTGCATACATGTACATCTTGTTATAACCTTCAGACAATGTGTGGTCATGTTCTACTTGAATTACAATGCAAATGTGACTGTAGTGTAGTATACATCCACAATAGAACGTTTCTTCAATGTCACTATATTAACCCATTGCTTACGGGAACCTAGTGGGCTTTATACAAAGTATATATGGGGATTTTATAATCTCGAAGGGACCGGGTTAATAAAACAAATAAAGAGGGTAAAATGAAGTTCAATATGAGCAGGACAAATACCACAGAATGTAGCCTGGTTTATAGATGACCTCTAAGAATGTGCGCCTCCATATTACATCCATAACAATGCTGAGAGCCTTCGATGCATCCTAAACCACACAAACTAATAAAGCAATGCACATTATGCAAATCCTATCTCAGCACTCCACTCCCGACTCCGTTCTCCATATTACCATCCCCATTCATTTAACTTCCACCGACCGACCGACCGACCGACCAGGTAGGTCCACCAAACCCAGGCTGCCACACAAACCCATCCAGCAGTCCACACACCCCCAGCACTGGCAAATTTAATTTTGCAAAATGTCAGAAATGTGCGTAATTGATTTTACATTCACCGGCAGATTGGGCAAGTCAATAAGGCAATAGGAAGGGGAAAGAGTAATATTTATTTTCCTACATACCTGATTTTTTCTTCTTCCTATATCAAATCTACTTCTGTGAGACAGGTCATGTTCCTGCCACGTGGGAGGGGAGGGGTGAGGGGAGAGTCATGAATGGGGGGGGGGGGGAGGGGGGGGGGGGGGTCAGGAATGGGGAGAGAGGAGATGTTGTTATTTTATAATTTTGCCTTTCATTCAAAATTAATATTTACACCATAATACTTAACTTTTTTTAAGGGGTGAGGGGAGAGACAGGAATTTAGGGAGGGAATGGGGGAGGGGTGAGGGGAGGGGGTGAGAGGAGAGTCAGGAATGGGGGGGGGGGGGGTGTCAGGATGGTGGTGAAGGAAAAAGGGAGAAAAGGAAACAAATAATCAACGATGGGAGCAAGGGTAGATAGATATGGAGGGGGGGGGGGGGGGCGACCGGAGATGCAAGAATGGGGTTAGGGGAACATTTTTAAACGGGGGTCCAAAAGGGGTTAAGGAGGGGGTAAAGGATAAGTCAAAGGGGAAAGAGGGGTGAAGGGTAGTTGAAAGAATGTTATGAAATAGTTCAATGAGAGGAGGCAAGGGGGAAAAGGGCTGAGAAGTCTGCACGATGTACTGTGCCGGACTGACCAGATGATGCACCGTTAGGTCGGATTTGAGCGATGGACAGGCAGCATGAAGTAGGAACTCCATAAAAATGATTGAAAAAAAAAATTTAAGAAGGGTTAAAGAAGGGGGGAGTTTGAAAGGGTGTAACAAGGGTGATAAGGGGGTCAGGAGATGGTGAAGAAGGGTTAAGGAAGAAAATGGAAAAGAGGGAGTTGGGAATAATCGGAAAAGGGGAGGGGAAGGCTAAGAGAGCAATAGGGAAAAGGGTGTCCAAATAAGAACCAAGGGTAAGGTAAAATAGGATAAAGGGAATGGGATGCCCATTTTTCATGTGAATTATATGCCAGAGAGTTTCAAGACATTTGATAATCCTAATCCTATCTGTTGTTACCCGATACTGTTGCCTTTCCGGTCTCCTTTCTTATTTTCATAAACATTTGCTTACAGTTACTACTACAGTCCACAATGATCAAAGGCTTCAAAGCTCACGTGCACTTATCTGTAATTCTAGTGTCTTGTTTACCATGCCCCAAAGATATCACAGGTGTACACATTTGCACCTGTACCATTGTTTAAACTTATAACATGTATGTCTGTCTGTCACCCTCTATCAACATTGGGATATACATACAGTAATCACTACATAGTATTTGTACACATGGTTGTATAACAAAAATGTCTCTACCATAACAATAATACAACCTGTGCGCTAGATCCTATGATCTTCATATGCATACATTTCAGTCTGAAGACCCCCCCCCCCCCACTCTATTGATGATAAAAACAATCAAAATATATATAAGCAACCAGTGTCTTAATAAGTATGATTATGTAATATGAATACATAAATATAACATTGATCTACATATCATTTGAAACGCACATTTATATCTATAGAGTATAGGTTGACAACTTATTTTCTTTTACATACATACACATGTGTATCATACACATAATAGTTAAAGGGGACCACCAGGCAAAGAACAACACATAATTATATGTTTTGGTACCGTTTTGTGATATCAAATAGATACCCAACATTTTGCAAAGGGTTGTGTAATTCATAAACAAAGCAATTAATTACCACCACTTAGTACGGAACCACTATTATTTCCTGGTTCCGTATGGGCCAAACATTTGCGAGTGCGCCAATGCTATTCACGCGTACATTTGGAGACAATAGAATCCCAGACGATTCGCTCGCTCTGGACAAAGTAGTCTTCGTACATACAGACCCATGAACGCATGCTTTAGAATGGTGATGCGTTTTCCAATGACATTATTTTTTTCTGAAAACATATTTTTGTGAACTTGTTGATGGAATGGACTACTAAATATGTTACCTATCATTTATAAGAATATTATTTTTGGGTGGTGGTACCCTTTAATACATGGTACACCAGATTCCAATGTGTAGGTCATATCTAAATTGTCAATCATTCGCAATCATCAGTTAATCATCACTATTTCATTCAAGTTTACATTGTTGGCATCAGTACGTCAAACTAATACAAATCATGCATTGACTGAATGTGATTTGTTCAAAGCTTACACGTAGCACATTTCAATTCAATTAAATTTCAATATACTCAAATTAATGAAAGCATGAAAATAAATTATGAACGAAAAGGTTTGGGTCACATTTGATGCTAATGCTAAATGCTACCAAACTTTGGGGGGAAGGGGGAATGTAAGGGCAGACCATTATTGACCAACTTAGGGTCAATAAGTAGATAAATTTGGATTGACTATAAGATCTACAAGAGTTGACAATTGACAATTAACAACCACAGTGTTTGGCTAAGTTGCAAAGACTGTTTAATTATTTGTACAGGTGTTTATAATAGAACTTTGTTTTCCTTGCCCCCTCTCTCTCTCTCTCTCTCTTTCTCTCTCTAGTGCCAGCTAGCATTGATTGATTGTGTTTATGACCAAGGTTCATATTGTATTCCCTCTGTTGAATGAATGGGAACTACTCAGGTGTGTTAAGTCAACACTCAACACTGATTCTGCTCAGTGTATGGTAATGCCCTATGGAATAGGGCCCGGGTTTGAATTATAATGGGGCTGCATGTCATCATAGTCTATGATGTCATGCATGCAGTTTATGAATTATTCACACTACCGACGACGATGTGATCTACAAGAATTTAAGGAATACATCATGAATTATTCACGCTACAAGTACAATGTGAGCTATAAGAAGTTAAGGATTGCATAATTACGTTGCTTACAAAAACCTGGCAAGCTATTACAGAGTCTTGAAGGGAACGGGTTAAACTGTGTGAACTGGCTACGATATAAATCTTGTCATGTAAATCATGTATAGCATCTTGGTATTATCAGCTTAATACTACAATGTATAAGAAACTAACATGGTACTATCATTGTCATACAATGTATACAAAATTATCGTTTAGCATATATCGCAGTATATAACACTGTATAGACAAGTGTCTATCACAATTTAAGACAACATACAAGTGTTCATAGGATGGTGAAAGAAGAACAAGAGGGATCGAGTGTAATCACGGTTTATGATGAACAGGAATTAAGATGATCAATTAATCAATAAATGCAACACATTCAGCAATTTGAGTGACAATCCGATGAACAGAACAGACTATAGTATGTCTAGAATCTATAGTATAGATTCTACTTGTGACAGTTGTGTGTGACAGTAATTGTGTGTGACATCAATACATAGAATAAACTTGATAACAATTTAAATAATAATTCAGTAAACTTTATTTTGTTTTGATTGGTTTAAAGTTTAATGAGTTAACAACTGTTATGACATTGCTATTTATAATATTAACCCATTGTATTTGAAGACGACATGTATGATTCTGATATATTAATACACGTCATAACACATTCTCCATAAACACTAGCTCAAGTATTTCCAGAACCTGGGTTAATACATAAGCATGGAAGCAGATGGCAGCCTGAAATCTAGGAGTCAAATGTATCTATACCTCTGAGAATTCGAGTTTGACATGAATTGTGTATGCTACTTACATCGTGCAGAGGTTTTCTGGTAGACACATGGAAGAAACTTGTCTGTGGGGTGACCAAGCCATAGAAGACTCCGATCACAGATTCATCATACTTCTGTTCCTAAGGCACAAATATCTTTCTCTTAGTTCGACGTCCACAATTCTTATTTACAAATCACAACACTATAACAATTCTTGTCAATGAAACCAGCTTGTTCGCTATATTCCAGTGATATAATTCACCGATACCGGCTGCGATTGTCCGAAGCCATTCTTGGGTAATTTGCAAGCAACAACAAAAGCCAGCTCTGTCAGTCTCACTTCGCCGATAAAATTATGCATGTATGCAGCTGGAGAGGTTCCATTGAGGACAGAGAAATGTGTATACATCCGAGAGAAATTCCACCACTGGTGCAAGAGGTTCTTGTTACTGGTAACGTGCTATCGCTAGACCTCACGTTTTCTTTCCTGTGCTCCAGGCCCAGGCAGGCAGTGTACATAGCAAGCAGGGCTTGTACACAAGCCTACATCAATCCTCTCGAGCAAACGGCCGACTGTCAGCTCGCATGCATGCCCCTTTTTCCAGTTTCGTCTATATACATACAGCTAGCTAGCACTAGCACACATGCACTGTACTGGACTCTCAATCTCTCTTTTGAAATGCAACTTATCAAGCGACTTCCGCTGCACGGATAATAAACTAGCTCAGCATAGCAAGCAAGCGCCACAGCTGAGCGCACAGATGAAGCCAACGAACCAGCAGCACCTAAACTACCTTTTCATCTCTTTTTCCTTCTCCCCCGAGAGGCTTTTCTTTCCTCTCTTCCCATCATCACCCACTCATACAGGATGTGGGGTCACAAGCAGGAAGGGAGAGAGGGGGGAAGAGAGAGAGGGGGGAAGAGAGAGAGAGAAGAGGCAAACTGCTTCCACCAAACCTACATCACCACCACAGGCTCATTTACATACAGATTAGGTCCCATACATTGGGCCAGATAGCCTTACACAAAACCACACACACACTGGACGTGGATGTCGCACTCACCAAACTCGTATGGAGAGCAGCGCACACTAAAATCACATTTCCGCTCACACACACACACACACACAGACAAACACACACACACACATACACATACTCCACACTATGCCCACCTTGCGAACTGTCTACCTGCTCTGCATGCACAGAGCAAACTCATGAATTATTCATTAGTCCAACCTGCATTTTGATTGGCTGGTGAGTGACGGCTAATGAGGCATTCTGCTCCCAATTTATTCAGCAAGAATCCTTGCCAAAGATTTTGATGAATGAAACAACCAGTCTGTAATAACAATAATAATACAAAAATAATTTTCTTTACAAAAATTTGTCAAACAAATAGTACAATACTGTACTGAAGATCATGCTTGTTTGATGCGCTTGAATATGGGTGACAATGTAATATAATAATAATATTAATTTTCTTATGGCATTTTTCTTACATCGATGATGTCACAAAAAAAACATGTTATTATTTACCTGGGGGTGTTTCACAAAGAATCAAAGTTGAACTTAAAGGGGACCACCAGGCAAAGAACAACACATAAATATATGTTTTGGTACCGTTTTGTGATATCAAATAGATACTCAACATTTTGCAAAGGGTTGTGTAATTCATAAACAATGCAATTAATTACCACCACTTACGGAACCAATATTATTTCATGGTTCCGTGCGCGCCTATGCTATTCACGCGTACGTTTGGAGACATGCAGACCCATGAACGCATTAGAATGGTGACGCGTTTTCCAATTATATATTTTTTTCTGGAAACATATTTTTCTGAACTTGTTAATATGGAATGGACTACTAAATATGTTACCTTTCATTTTTGGGTGGTGGTACCCTTTAACTCTAAGTTGGACCTGACTAATATGGAAAGCTGATAGTTTCTTTGATACATTTTTTAAACAGTTCTTTTGAAAAGGCATACAGTTTGATAAAATCAAGTCATTTTGTTATTATCAAGGAGCCTTGAAATAATTTATATATTTTTTGGTTGGAATTTTCAAATACTTGCATTTTTGTTGGTGCTTTTGGATATGTTTTATTCCAAGGCTACAAATGGCTTTCCATAACTGTTAAGTCCAACTTAGAGTTAAGTTCAACTTTGAATCTTTGTGAAACACCCCCTAACCTTTACTAGCGTGTTTTAACCCATTGAAGATCATTTGTTTTTGGTATAACATGCATTCCCCATAGACCACAGCGGAACCAGTCCTGAATGGGTTAAAGTCATTGTATGATTACCATTACGCAGGGCTTGAAATTAGCTTTGGGCCACCAAATTTCATTGATCCTAAATTCCACTGGCCCGATCGCGCAAGCAAATGTAACAACATTTATTATGTATTTCTTTGTTTGGGGCCCCCAAATTTAAGATTCGGGCCACTCAAAATGTAAAAATCTTGTTTTTTCTTGCCCGACTGGGCCACAGCACAAAAAGGTTAATTTCTAGCATTGCATTACGTGCCTGTATTACTAGTTCATAATGATATAATTAGTAAATATATCTGTAATAATTTGATGTAGATTATCATTCATCCAGTCACTACTTACTATTTGTAAGGCGACGTCTCCAGCTTCTTGATTTATAACAAGATATTATTATATCTATGTTACCTATATTATATTTCTCCTGTGACTATGAATGTGTATATTTGCAGATGCAAGTCCATATATCATAATTCATCTCTTCACTAATGTAAAAAATAAAATAAAATAAAAAAGAAGAAAAACAGATGATGTGATGTTGCTTGGAACATGTTTGAAAGTTAAATTACAATTTCTAAAGTCAACAAGAAAGTCAACAATAACTGCCAAAGAAATACATGTAGATGTGATATCTTTATTTAAAAAAAGTGTTGAGTTGATCTTGCATGTAACATTTGTAGATTACATTCATCGATATGATTTCATTATAGATACTCACTACTCAGAAATATAGTTAACACTTCTTAATGGCCACCATAAGTATTCCTCGGCAGTGAGAGAACAAAAATATAGCGCAGAACCTGTCTACAGGGGCCACTTTTCATGTTTCCTAATAAGGTGTACTAATGGTAGTTAACTATATTAGTTTGGACTTTTAGCATAGAAAGGGAACTCGAGAGTTAGTAAACTAAGTTGATTACCATGGAAACTTTCAAGTATTTGACAGTAAAGTTGTATAAATGGGTGAAATCTGTCATTAGATAATATGAGACACCTCCCCCTTTCTCCTTCTTGCCCCCTTCCCCATTTAAAGGGATCTAGTACCTTTGTTGAAATATGCACAAACTGGTAAATGGTTGACAAACATGTGTAGTTTGGAATCTGATATGTCCACTAAGTAATGGTTAAATGGATGATAAATGGCCGAGAAATGAGCAAAAATTCAAAGCAATGTTTGCTAACTCATTGCACTGACTTTGTACAAAACTATAACTTTCCAGTGGATAATTAAAAAACAAACACTTCAATCGTAAATATCTTTTTTAACGAAAGGGGGGGGGGGGGAGAGCTGTTGCATGCTTCTATTAGCAATAAGAATACAATTAGGTATGTGAGAACCTCTAGAGTTCCAATTAAGTTTTGATGATTTTGACAATGTTATTAGATCCCCTTTAAAACTATTTCTGAAATACCCTAAAGTTGTATTGTAATGTACACAGTACAGCTGGATACTTCAGAGCCTCAGAGGCATGTTGAGAATATGGCAAACAAACTATGATCAGATATTATTATTACTGCAGCATGACATCTGGGTTATATAACTGTGCTTTCAGCAGAGCTAGGATATCAATGTGTCCTTCGGAGCGTAGGTGGGTGGTTAGCGTTCAATTTAGCAAGCCATTCACTATTCATGTCACTTACACTCCCCTCTCCCGCACGGTGAGATATCAAAGGACTGCAATTAGGACCATCTACCAACATGAACAAATTGTGTGCTCCATGCTTATGATAATATTAGTCTACCCCACTCCACTGCTGCAAAAAAAGCAAGTCAATTGAGCATAACTTTGTCAAATAATGTTTGCTTCGTTATATATCTGTGTTCTGAAGGGAGTGCCTCGTTAGAGCAAAAAATAATAAGATTCCATTAATATGGCACCTAATATGAAACAGTGTACCTCTGTTACTTAAAAAGTGTGTTCAACCATTATCCCCTGGTCATCAGCTGCCAGTAGTTTACACAACAACATCATTCCAGCATACAAACTACACATTTTGCTCCCTTGGGAATATTCCAACCTAGCAACCATACCACACAATGGCTCACATTCCAATCCTGAGAGGTAAAGTAGTTATGAGAGAAAGAAAGAAAGTATAGCATCACTTTTCACAAGTGCCAATGACTGAAACACTATTCAATTTGAGAACTTTCTCCTGAAAACAACTAATTACAACAGAACATATTCTTATCTGCAAGTGTATAGTTCATGGAATTTTTCTAGATCTGGGCAAAGTTTTTATAACAAAAATTATGAATATGCCTTTTAACCCGTTGCTAATGGGAACCGGGTGGGCTATGTACAAAGTCTATGACGATTTTAGAATCTCGTAGTGAACGGGTTAACCCATCTCAACTATGACAGTTTATCCATGGACCCTACTACGGTTTATCTATGTTAAATACAGGGAGAAGGGTTGCAATCGCAGGTCAATACCCAAACACTATAGGCCAATTTTTTACAAGTCCGGAATTCCATGTTCTTGACTCCTGGGACTAACTGAAAGTAGAGCACATAGAGCTAGACCAGGTGGTCTATACAACCATGAAGTCTGTCCATCCTTGATCTCACTTGGACTAGAACTATATGGTACTGACAGGAAGTAACATACAGTAGTTGGTACAGCTGGTTCTAACTAGACTGCCAGTTCTTGACAAATTAGATCTGACATATGGTCTAGTAGTCAACCTTGATCTTACTTGGACATGGAAGTGGAACTGGTGGGACTAAGAGGAAAGAAAGTAGAGCATCTGATTAGGATTTGGATTTGGGTTGGTCCTCATAACCTTGATCATCAGGAAGTCACTGAACCTTGATCTTACTCAGGACCGGGTCCTCTGGGATCTTGTTGGTCTTGCAGAAAGTAGAGCGCCTGATAAGCACGACACCTGTCATGGTATACAATTCTAAGCCTGGAGTTCTGTAAACAGGGGAAAGTAGGGCACTTGATAAAGATCTAGACGCAATTTGGACACTACATGCTTGGTATGTTAACCCTTTCAGGACTGGTCCTGAAAATACTCGGGCTTGGGTCTATGGAGAATGCATGTTGTAGCAAAATCAGTCCGTCCTGAACGGGTTAATAAGTCTGTGTAGAGTTGGTGTCTTAGTACTAGTAGCGGGTCCACGCTTGGAACATTAACTGGGACTATAGAAAAGTAGAGCAGCTGATAAAGATATAGGTCCAGGTACATGTGGTCCATCTACCCTTGAACCAGGGAAGTGGAAGCTACAATTACACATACCACCTCCCTGCTTGAACTATTGGGAAGTCATTCTAATCCTGTGTCTCTACGGTCTAACTTACTTGGCCCAAGAACTTCTGGGACACAAGCAGCGGACCAGATAAAGATCTAAACAAGGTGGTCTGTCTATAGCCATGAGCTGTTAGGAAGTCATTCAAACCTTGGTCTTACTCTGACAAGGATCTGTTGGGACTAAGTGGGAGAAAGTAGAGCAGTCAATAGGAACTGGTATAACCTTGACAGTTCAGGAAGTATATGAAACCTTGGTATTGGGAGGAAGTTTCTAACCAAAATGTTGCCAATAAGAATCAGATGTCCCCCTGCATATGTAAGGTCAATTTAGGAGGAAATTGATCACCTAATACAAAATATGGTCAAATGTGCTACACACTTGGTTTGACCATAGACCTAGGTCTGTGATTTGACAGGTAGAAGACCAGTCCTAGTTTCTGTTACAATTCGCTCAGACAACAAATCAATTAAATTCAAGTTGGGTTTATTAAAACTACCGAGTGCACATTCTCAGGAATAAATATCATTAGCTTGTAAAGAAACTTACAAAGTAATATAGTGCAAAAAAGGAGAGCTGATGTACAAACTTAATGTATATATATAATTTGTATATATAACACATTCTATCCATTCCCTGCTATAAACCAGTCAAATGCCTATTAAATCTATTTTGCCTACAAAAGTTTAATAATTCATACGTTTATTGATACGAAAACAGCAAGGCAAAAAATAACCACTACATTTGCAAGTGATTAGATCCCTTTAAATCACTATTTCTCCATCAGAGTTATGCATAAAAGGCTGGATGGTCTCCCGATAACGCTAATGATCTGTGAAGTATTCCATTGATGACCTTCTATTCCCAATCGGCCTGGGTCAAGGGCTCGACGAGCTGTAAAAAAAATCTTACTCAACTGATTAGAGAATATTATTAGATTACGACTAACTAAATATAGCTTACTGTATAGCTTCCCTAATTTCTTGAATAATGCATGCCCTACCGGCCAAGCAAGAGCATTATCATTATCAAGTCAACTAACACTCCAGCGATGTATGGTCGCACTAACTAATTGATGTCCACTTATTTGCATTTTTATTTTGTTTATTACTTGTTTCTAATAATACATGTGATCTATTTTAGGCTATTTTATTTTTATCTTGCTACGGTACTAGTACAAAATTTCTTGACTAAATTAAATGTTAATTACGGCCCAGACTATACTTGGTCATTTCTATTTATATTTGTTACTAGTTAATAACATTGTGGCTATTTTTTCTTTAGTTTTGTTTACTTGTGGACAAATTCTTGATAATGTCTTATTTGTTCGTTCATGAAGTAACTTATTTTTAGGCTTCTACATTTGAAATCTGTTTAAAAGTGCACTTTGGGGGGTATTTCTATTTTAATTTCCGGCATGCTTATTACAAATTTTGTCCTGGATTTGCATTTCTATTTCTAGTTACTTCAGAACTATTTTTAAGTGAAGAAGTGATTACCTGAAACTTGAAAGGTATTTCCCTTTAAAATCATGATGATTTAAGAGCAAGCAAAGCTGGTTGTAGTCTAAATTATAAGCAAGATTATTAAAATGGATAGTTTTCACATAAACAGCAATCTAAAAAATAATTACTTAAATATACTTTCAAGATGAAAAGAATGAAGAAAACAGTTATTTCATGGAACAATCGTATTACTAGTAACAAAAAGCAAGTGCATATTATATGTGAGAAGAAAAACATGTCAGGTTTTCATACACCTCTTTAGCCCATTGAAGACAATTCATTTGGGTATTTAAAATATGCATTCTCCATAGACCAGTGCCAGAGTATTTTTCAGCACCAGTTCTGAATGGGTTAAGTATAGTGAACCACAAAATGGTGTGATTATAGTCTTGGGTCAAAGGTCACACCACATCATTACTGTGGTTATGACAGGTTCTATCCATGGTCACACATATTCTAGGTAAAAAGGATACCACAAAATCACAATGAAATTTTAATCTCATGATGACTTCATTTCCTTTTCGACAGAAAGTCTTTACCTTGAGTCCATGCAAGTCCCCATTTTGCTACATAATATGTTGGTAATTCCTCTATGATGATGAATTACTATCTTCAGAACAAGAAATAAATATTTGTGTTAAAAATAGATGGACAATGCCTAATATTTTCCATACAAACTGGTTTACACAATAACCCATTGCAGATTTGTGACAATAGTTCCTGTAAACGACAATAAGGCAGGTGAGTAAATCTACCTAGCCCTAGAAAAGAATATATGAAATTCAGGGAATTATCATGAGTGGTGTTGATTTTTCTTATTGTAAAGGGATCAAATGTTATCCTTTTTTTGAGGGGTATACTAAATCAAAATGATGTTGTATGATTCATTTAGAACCTGAGTTAAATTAAGTAGGAAATATTTCCTAAAAAGGTATGGATTATTGATAATTGGATCTTATTCTATAATGGGGAATCGTATCAAAGCTGCTAGTTTCATTTAATACTGTGAAATTAACAAATGTGTATCCACTAATGAATTAATTAATTGGTAATTAAATTAATTAAATGTGTTCATGTTTCACCTTTTTACAAGAAATGAAACAAAGTAGTTATAAAAAGTGCACTGAGGTTATCAAAAGTAAATAATTTTCTTCTAATCCATAATTGTTCTTATAATCGATATAAATTAAAAAATAAAATGAACATTTTGTAGTTAAAGTTATTGAGAAAATGAAACAAAATTTCTAACCACACTCTCCAGTACTTCCTTAACAAGGTGAAAAGGATGTTGTTTTTTCTTTTTTTACATAGACAATATCTCATTATCTATCTTCATGTATCTCTTTTGCTGTGAAGGCCTTTTGGTCATGTTGAATGGCTACATGGAAAACCACCAAACCATAGCCAAACCACATCATCCGATCCTATTACTAATGTCTACTGCACTATTCTGTGGTCACTAAAACTCCTTTTGTTAATCACAGCGTTTAATACCCCCTTAGTGTCCTTTGTTTTTGTTCACGATCCCAGAAACGGCCATTGTCCCATTTTTTATTCAACCCAATGAAACATATCCACTGTCCTGAATTAAATGTTATTGTACTGAATCTACCATTGTCCTGTTTTTATTCAACCCATGAAACATCCTCTGTCCTGAATTATTTTATTGAACTGAATTGCCACTGTATGTTTTTATTCAAGATCCCACGCCACTGCCACTGCAATTATCTGTCTGAGCTTGATAGATGGTTGGGAAAGACGGAAGTTATCCCTTGTTGCAAATTATCGCCCACCCCTGCTGCTGGGGGGTGCAGTTCCACAAAGATCCTAAGTTGGACTTCAACAATATGGAAAGCCATTTGTAGCCTGGTAATAAAATATATTCAAAAGCAAAAATGCAAGTATTTAACAACTTTTCATACATTTTACATCAAGAACATAACATCCCCTTGCTAATAGAAAATATTGATGATTTGAATCAACATTTTATGCTTTTTAAATAGAAATTTTACAAAATTCTTTCAAAGAAACTAATGGCTTTCCATAATTTTTAAGTCCAACTCAGAGTTCAGATGAACTTAGGATCTTTGTGAAACACCCCCCTGGAGTAGTTACATGAGTAATGGTCCCATTCACTGGAATCGCTCAACCCAGCTGAGGCTTCCTTCCTACGTAACTATATACTAGCCAGAAAAAGTACACCTTTCTGAATATCCTAAAGCCCCTTTCACACCGGACCTGCATAGAGTTGCGTAGTGTGGCGTACAGAGTACGCCGAAATAGGCTGCGTATTCATGAACAAAAAAAAAAAAAAAGCTTCGGCAATAAACGCTCGTAGGAGCCTCGAGTAGATGTTTCGTCGGACTGCCGTAGGGCCGGAAGCGTACTATTGCGTAGGAATGGCGTACAGTAGCGTAGTGTTGCGTAGACCTGCATACTTTCTGCGTCCAGTGTCTACGCAGACATTACGCGAAAAAAATTAAACATGTTTAATTTTTTGTGTCCATTACGCGTACCCCTCTGCGTACCTCAGCGTATAGTTGCGTAGTTAGCGTAGGGCAGCGTACACTCGGCGTAGTCGGTACGCAACACTACGCAACTATGAAACTGTGAAACCCCCTTAATGGTCTGAGGGCTCTTTCATTTTAATGCACCATGCACCACCACCATCATCAAAATGAAAGGATAATCGATGTTGTTGATCCCTTTCCTTTAAAAAATACTGCCTCAATAAAAAAAAAAACTATAACAAAAAACTGACAGAGTAATTGGTGTTTTTCTCCTTCCTTTTGAAGTAGTACCACAAAGAATATGAAAGAGTAATTGGTGCTTTTATCCCCGCGTTGGTGTAAATTCTGAGAGTTGGTCTGAATGATGTGTGGTTTTTTTTTTCATGCTCCATCATCCGTTTTTGTTTCTTGTTAAAATTTATTAGAAGCCACTTCCTTTCATTATCAAATCAAATGAAACACTTGTTGTCATTCACCACAATTTCCTGTGGCCAATCCACAGTTACAGTAGGCCTGGATTAAAAAAGGTTTCAACTGTTCAAATTAGTGAGGAAATGTACTTTTTAAACAGTGTTTAATTTTTAATGTAATGTATAAAGGATTAATCCTTGATTAAATTCTGCCTAATAAGAAATTAAGACTACACAATTAAAAAGATTTTAAAAAAATCAAAATAAGCAAAGAAATTAAGTTTAAAATTAGTCTAAAGATGAAAGATGAATACACTCAGAATTGAACTATGACGTATCTAACCACACAGTTTTATGATATTAGTTGGAAAAAAATATTATTCAATTCTAAGCGAATAACATGAGAGGTGAAGCAAATCTTGGTCAAACAAGCCCAGAAGCACTAGAAATCACATATATATATTCCAATGTTACAAAATGAAGTCAATTCATCTGTTAGCCGCCTACTCATTCAAATCAGGACAATAGAGGGAATCAACGTCACTTATTGATTCAATTCAATCGTTTCTCAGAAAGAAATCAATAATAGCATCACATTTTGGCATCATCTGCAGGTGCCTTAATATATGCTCTAATGATCATTCATTCACAAACATCAAAGCAGAGGATTTTGAAGCTATTGTTGTTTTGGGTGGATCTATTTGTATATTAAATCTGATTATGATTTAGACGGCATCAAATACCATATTGTCCTTGCCCGATACTATCCCACAACCATTGTGACACCATTGTGAGAATTTGACGACCCCAAATCATCTATCGCCACCGCACTCCTATCCTCCGTTAATTAACTCCTGACATCTTGTTGTGTATGATGTCCACTGATTCCACATACTCAGCTACAACGTCCCGGTATTCTATGGCTTAATGGGTAGATCGTATCCCATTCATTAATTTACAATTCACAAAGTGTGGAGGACTCGGAAGTCACAATTGGTTTATTATCAAAGCAATTGAAAAAAAAAACGAATGACTGATTTCATTTGTTTGGATACACAAGCGTAACGCTGCTTTTGATGGCTTTTATGACAGATGAACTGACCATGAAAAGGAATCCACCCACGCACATGGCACACATACAAAAGCACACACACACATACGCACACATACAAAAGCGCCCATACAAACACACACACACACACATACAAAAGCACCCATACAAACACACACACATCCAAACACTGTAATTTTGTTTACATAAAATAATAAAATATACAAACCTACAAGTATGCAGACACAAACACTCAAAAACAAACAATTGTAAACACAAACATTCTTATTATGCATCCACTTAACAGTAAAATTTAAACAAAACATGAATACAAAATACTAAAATACACTCTCATTAACAAAGATACATCAATACATACACCTGCAAACACTCAAAGTATAAACCCACATCTATTGGCTATACTGAGTATTCATAAACACACTTCACAAAATTAACCACAAACTCACAAATCCAAATTAGAAGTACAAACTGGCAAACACAAACACATACACACACACACACACAATAAAGTTAACATTTTTCTTCTTATATCCATTCCCATAGAGTGATACATGGTTCACAAAATTACTGTGGGGATGGAATGGCTATACACTATTAAATGGAAATTTGGAATCTTACACATGCAAACACACACACACACACTAACACATTTTACACAAGCTAACATGTACTCAAATACAAAAAACACAAACTTAAGTGTGTGTATACATACACACAAATAAACAAACACACTGATCATAATATTTATGTATATTTTTTTAACTAAGCCATTAATATGTAAACTTTCTTTGTAATAACATATTTTGTCAAGTTTTCAATCCACACAAGTATCAATTAAACACAGTAAATACTATTGTATTTAATAATAATAATAATAATGCATTTATATAGCGCATTTTCCATATAGAATGTTCAAATGCGCTTAAATAATTACTTAAATTATTATTACCCATGGTCATCAGGTACATATCAAACCCACACAATGATAATGCGTACTTTCTCAACTCCCCGGGGAGCATACTAGCCAAGCTGCAACTGATGATGGCGCTAAGGCTAATTAACACCTGACCATGGTACCCATTTATGCACCTGGGTAGAGAGCAGCAATAGTGGATAAATTGTCTTGCTGAAGGACAAACGCCGTGGGCAGGGTTCGAACTCGGGATCTCACGATCGGAAAGCGCGCGCACTACCAATCTTGCCACACCACGTCCACATTTCAGTTTACCGCATATTTTCTCCACAGACCCTAGCCTTGCATACATGAATTTCAGGAACGAGATCTTACTGGGTTAAAACCATCCTACCCATAGATATATCACTAAAAGATGGGATACAAGAGTGGAAAATAAAGGAAACATTTGCAAGAATAACACTTCTTGATGGTTTTACTTGTGGTACTTTTGAATTAAGTGTTCCAAAGTCTTTGACAAGAGGCAAAGCAGGGTAGATTACCAACCCCCCCCCCCCCCCCCCTTTCGTAAATGATACAATATCTCTTGGCAATCTGCCAAGGCAACATTTTGGGTGTTTCTATTGTATTTTGTATTTGTTTTCTCTGGATACAACTCCATTTGTGTGAAACTACTCGCTCGAACTAGATCGTTCCACATGGCAGAATGTGCCATATACCATTTTAACAAATTATTCTGCCATAAAAGCATGACTCACTTTTTCATTCTTATTGCCAAAGCCTTTCATGTTTTTGTGTCTGCCCTGCTAGCGGCACTGACAGGACAAGCCTCCCATCAACCTTTGCGGTCGACGTAAACAAGGCCGGGCCCCCAAATGAAAATCATATCTAAAGCCGGGCGCTTTTGTTTTCGTCCATTTTCCCACCCAATTCTATAGGGCGTTTAATTGTGGTTTCGGGCAAGAAAATAAGGGTTTGTTGGTGTTCACATGCGTATAGCAGTCACTCAGTGTTTTGATGTGGCATGAATACAGTACAGAGTCTGCACAAAAAAAACCTGAAAGAACACAGATTTAGCCCGTGAAAGCTGATGTAAAATCTTCCTAGAATCACAGATGAAATTAGTGATTCATTGTGCATTGATGGACTCGGCACACAGCCAATCAAGTTTCCTCTGATCTACCCCCCCCCCCCCCCCCCCCCCCCCCACTCCCACTCCCACCACCCACCAACCTTAGATTGAGAAACACTTTGTCAATCAATGAATCTACAAATTATTTTTATCATCAATGGATCATCATAATGGTTGATAAATTGTATTACTTGATACCTTTTTGTTTGGGGGGGGGGGGGGGTGGAGTGGGGGCACAGACACATTCCCCAATTTTACATGAGGGGCTAAACGACTACAATTACAAGAAACTAAACATGGCAAATTAAAAAGCAAGAGGGAGTTAATTAGTTTAGTATATACTTTAGTATTTTTAAAAATCCATACACTTTGCATCATTGTTGGTAAGCATGATGGTTACAAATGCTAGTAGAAATGTCAGATATGTGAGAAGCATTCCGAAAACCCCCCATTAAATTAACAACACAGATCCTGTAACTGTCCACCTCTTTCAATAAGTCCTTTGCTTCAACTGTCGACAAAATACTAAAGCCACTTGGTCCTTTAATTTATTTATCATATAAATGTATTGGACACCAATTGTAAAATTGAAACTATTTATCTCTTATTCCAATCCGTGCAAACAAACAACTTTCAGTTGAAGGAACAGTTAGCATGTTTTAGCACTGGCATGTGACAAGTTAAATTCAGCAATTTTCAATAGACTCTGACACATGCATGCAGTTCCCTTTGACATATATTTATTTAATAATAATTAGTTAGAGTTTCAATGTATAAGTACCCTTAAATCATCTCTAGGTGCTTTATATGTATTAGTTTGAAATGCATATGATGCAAAGCTTCATAGTTAATGCTTAAATACTTTCAAGAACTATATGTGACTGGCTATAGCAAAACCCTGCACTTGTCGGTAAAAATCAAAATGTAGATTTTCATACCGTTAAGAAGGCCTCATCATAAGCTTTCATTTGACACTTTGTTCCAACAAATTGGTCATTTATTGGCAAAGATATGATTGTTTAAATTTTACAAACATAAGTCTTTTTACACACATTATGTGAACTTTAAATGCCAATTTCTTCAAAACATGAAGTGCAGGGTTTTGCTATAGCCGGTCATATATAGCCTATATATTGTCATGTCCACAGTATGAGAGAAAATATGATGTATAGAATAGTCACTTTGTTTAATAGACAAAGTGCAACATTTGTTATCCCATCATGTCCTCATTATACAAAGTAAATACAGGCAGAGTAGAGATGACACGGTATGAAATTAAAAACCCGGCTCAATCAATTCCTCATTGAGCTTTCTCATTGAAAGACATTTAGCGTGATTTAGCACGGGCGGTGATTACATTCGGCACCACTCGGCGTGACCGCAGTGTTTCAAAAGGTGTCATTTCCTGCCTGCTATTCAGAGGCAAATAAATGGAACAGAGTTATTAATAACAAACTATACATCAGCGGTGGTAGTTGTGGATGATATTATATGATATGATGTGGTGTATGTGTGTTGTGTGTGAGTGTGTATGTGCATGTGTTTAGTGGGTATGTGTATGTTTGTGAGTGAGAATGTGTATGTGCATGTGTGCCTAGTTCTGTCTGCATGTATGAGTGTGTGCATGTATATGCATGTCTGGTCTGTGTGTGTTTGCATGTGTGAGTGTGTGTGGATCTGTGTGTGTGTTTGGATTTTTATTGGTCAAATAATGACTGCTTTTATATTTCATCAGGTGTTTGAGGACCTTAACCCCTTGACTACGTGAACCGGGTAGGTTGTGGGCAAAGTCTATGGGGATTTCAAAAACTCGTAGGGAACGGGTTAAAAGCATACAGACACAAAGAATTGTCCTCAAGAGTAAAGCAAAAACAATATTGCAAAAAGGGATATTATATGTGTTGGAAAGGGCTTGTAGATCAAAATGTCTTAACTATATGTCATGTTTGATGTGGAAGTTCATGTATCAATTTATTTGGATGTCTATTCTTTGCACATGTGCGTTTGTTTAACTAGATGCAAGTATGAAATGCATGTTTACATTTGATTTGATTTGATTTGATTTGATTTTTTCACAATTCATTAAAAAAAACATGAGTTTGACAATTCGCAAAGTATACAGAATGACATAGAAGGTATTAAAGATAGTATAATATTAATAAAACTACACAAACATATATCAAAATGAATTAATTCTAAAAGTGTAATTAATTCAAAGGGCCTTTTAACCATTGATTCCCACTGACTGCACTCGCTCACTCTGATCCACTCATGTACTCATGTAATTATGCGCAGACCATCTTACTCAATCTCACTCACTCACTCTCTCCTCTAAGTCTAATCTATATAGCTCTCTATGCACGGGCCATCTTTCTTGCTCTCACACTCTCTCTCCCCCTCTCTCTCCTCTCTTCTCTAGAGCTCTCTTCATGCAACGAGATGGATCCTAAGTTCTGTGAGCATGGAGAAATGTGAGCTTGATCTGTACGCGTGGAGAAAAAAAGACTGCCGCACCCCTGTAGAGCTACCCAGCAGTCGTATATTTAACAGACTTGTCCAATATTCATCCGGATATGTTAAAGGATACGTCAGCTCATCAGGCCTTGTTGCAAGAGACACATGTGTGTATGCACACATATCATATTTCTTTGCTCATTTAATTGTCATGGAGATTTCATTTCTGCAAGAAATTTAATTGTTACTTCTTGAATTGTGAAAATGTTGCAATTATGAAAAAGAAATTGGCAAGAAATATTAATAATAATGCATCAGTGTATCACCCATTAACATATTGCATTACAGAATTCATAAAATAAAACTTGGATAAAAAGAACTTTAATTCATGATTATCGAAGCACTCCGCTATTAATAACTCATTGCCTACGTGAACCTAGTGTGCCATGCAGTAAGTCTATGGAAGTTATACAATCTTGTAGTCAATGGGTTAAGATACAACCAATGTACAATCAATGTTATCCGTGTCCATGACATTTGTAAAGGGATAAAATGCAAATTATTCTACATTGTATTCAATCCATTTTCTGACAATCGTGTCATGAGTTAATTTACTTCATTATCATAACTCATAAATTAATTTCAGAGACTTTGAAATAAAACTTTCTGGTTTGCTGATGCCATGAAACATAATGTGTACAGCATACCCTTTAACTCACTTCAAAATCATAATTAATGAACCAATTTCAGAGTGTTCAAAGTAAAACTTTCTTGTTCGCCGCCGCCGATACCATGAAACGTGATGTGTACACAGTACACACTCTTTAACGGCGCTTAGCAATGCAGTGTGGTGATTGATTGTATCCGCCTAGCTAGCATGGCGGAGTGACTGATACAGACTCAACCATATGGTCCGTGTTTCCTGTCACACGGACTCGCACTTCGAGGAATGCCGCTCCTATCAAACCCAATTAAAATGAACTAAATGAGATTTTAATGAAGGAAAGGTGAGCATTTAATACAGTGTTTGATAAGGATGGAGTCATTAACCACATGTATTGCCCCCCTGACTAAAACATCTGTGTTGATTTTGATAATTAAGAGCAAATTTTGTGCACAGGATTAATCTCACTGCTGCAATCTTACAACTTCAGCTATGTTTGATCAACTCTATGTAGTACCATACTGATTATGATGAGTAAATTGTTAATACATAATGTACTTTTCATATATTTGAGAATTGACATTTAAATTACTTCCACAATAATATTGGAGTCATTTGTCATCAAAAGCTGTAATAAAAACATTTATAAGCAAAGACGGTTTTGATACATTTATGAGAGAGAGAAAGAAAAAAGAATGAATTACAATCTTTCAGATTTACCGTAAAGAAAATCAATGAACATGTTACATAAATTGTCATTTATTCGGAAACAGTGATACTGATAGTGTAAATCAATCAGAATGGTTCCCGAAATTAATCTAATGGAAAGAAAATCTGTATTCAACAAATGGCTTCGGTAACGATCCTCCCTATACTGTGGCTTCACTAATAATATCAGCCGTCTACAAGAGCCTCCCGGCTAAATGTATTTTCACGTCGTCTTTTCCGCTCACCGGAAGCTTTCAATTTTTCATTCTGGATGTAGGACGGATGTCTTCCTCTACCCCCCCCCCCCCCCCCCCCCCCACTCCATCTCTCTCCCTCTTCCATCTTCCCATACTGTACTGTCTGCCAGTATGTTGCTCTCTTTTCATCTTCCCTTTACATTTCGGCAAACCTCTCTAGTTTTTTTGTTTATCTCTCCTTTGGCTCTACTATTTTCCTCCTATTGCTTCGTTGTTTCTCCACTGCACCTTCATGCTTGTCCGTTTATTTCTACCATTATCACTCTCTCTACTGTGTGTGTGACTACTGTGTATGACTACTTTCCTCTTGTTATCTTCACTTTTCTCTCATTTGTCTCTTGACTATTTTACTCTCATTTCATCTCCCAACTTTCTCTCCACTGCATCTCTCTGCTTGTCTATTAATCTTTACCATTCTCTCTCTCTTTCTCTTAACCCACTGACTACGGGAACCGGTGGGTTGTGTACAAAGTCTATGGGGATTTTCAGAAACTGTAGGCAGACGGGTTAATTTCTTTAGCTTTTTACTTATTCCTTCCATCTTCCAATACTAGGCTGTCTGTGATTATGTCACACTCTCTTCTTCTTTCTGTTACTATTCTATCTAGCTATTCCTCCTCCTTCTCCCCCACTTGTCTCTATTTTCATTTTCTTACTCTTTCTCTCTCCACTCTCTGCTTCATCTATTCCTCTCTAGCACTACCCCCCCCCCCCCCCCCACCCACCCCTCTCCATTTCTCTCACTTACTCCTCATCTTCCAATACTGTACTATTTGTCATCATCTCCCCCTCTTTTCAATTTCCGTGTTAATAAACCTCTCTATTTCTCATGTCTCAGCTCTCATATTCTTTCAGTTTCTATATCTCTCTCCCAACTGTCTGTGAATATTTTTTTCTTGCTATCTTTTTCTTTTTATCTACATTGCACCGTACCTTTGTATGTCTTCTATTTTATCCCCTCATTCTCTCCTTTTATTTCTTTGTCTTCTTCTTGTATCTTTCTTCGTATTTTCTTCTTATTCACCCCTTTCCATTTTCTAATACTCAATTGTCTGACCTGCTAGAATTGTACTCCTTTCCTCTCCTTAGCCTATCCATTTCACCAAATATATAACTCTCTGTGTTTTTGTTTCTAAATGCCCCCTCTCCTTCTTTTATTATCTCACTCTCTATATGTCTCGATCACCCTCTCTTCCCTGTTCTATCTTTTAATTGTCAAATTCATATCTACATCTGCCTGTGATTTTTCTCTTTTCATTTTATCTTCTTCACAACTGTATCAAACTGCTTTTCTCCCATTCTCTTCTACTATTCATCTCCCCTTTTATACTTTCTCTCTCTCTCTCTTATTCACTCATTTCATCTTCCATCAATCACATGTCTGTATTATTTCTTCCAAATTTATATTCCTCCCACAATAAATTATGTTAAAGGGGTAGTTCAGTTTTGGTATAGAGGGCGCTGCAAGAATTTTTTTTTTGTGAGATAATGAAAAACTGAGTGCAATATTTGAAAGAGCATACAATTTTAAAGACAGAATAATCTTTATTTGATCAAAATCGGTTCAGAAACGGCTGAAATATCAATAAATATTTCCGATCGGAATAAATCTGGGCCCCAGCTTTATTCAATGATTTTAAATTTTAAAATGCTTACACTTTTTCAAAAATGTTCAAAAGAGGTTTTAAAATAGTTGTTGATGATCTCTCTATTTAATCATTATTTCAACAAAACATCGCATACTTTTGTATGAAAAAGGGTTGAAACCAAATGCTTTTTTAGAGAGCGCCCTCCTCTGTTTTAATGGCTCTTTTTGAATGATTACAGGCTTTTTACTAATAGTCGTTTGTAATTTTCTATACCTTTCGAGCATGGTGGAGTTATAACTATTAGTTTGTAATGTTATTGTGCAGGTTTAAATAGTTTTAATTGTATGTATTGTTCTTGTTTTTAGAAGGTGTTGTAAACACACATAATTCAACTGAATTTAATGTATTTAGAAAGTAAAACATGATTTATATAGGTATTTATATATGAATTGGTATTTCAATCTAAAAAAATGTTTGAATACAAACTGTGCTAAAAACTAAATCATTTATGTGGGGAAATCATGGTATTTTCCCCTTAGAATGAGTTGCACAGCTTTGTGATAGTTCAAGGCCGAGGCAGAAATTGGCTGACTCCTCATCAGAATCCTGGCCTCCATCCTACTCATCCGCTACTCTATAATAACTTATTTTGCATCTTTTCCCCAATTTATTTTTCCAATTTCCGTTCTGTTCCGGTCGTGTAGGGATATTTTTATCAATTTGATTTACTGAGACATTATGGTATTCATTTGATATCTGTGGAAGCTAACAAGAAGTATATCACCTTGCTTGATTGAGGTGGGGAAATCATCGGAATGAATATGTTTTCCCTAAGAGGATTAGATGTCTGTTCTCTCAGGGTGGAATTCTCATCAATGGGTTAAATTTAGCACGGTGCTAAGACGCGTCATTCGCATCGTTTCACGTCAGAAGTAGGTTAAATTTAACCCACTGTTTTATGGAAAGCCGGGTAGTTAACGCTTTGCCACCATGGTCTCCCTTGGCATTTATCTTATTTTTGTCTTCATTCAATTAGCGCTTTCTATACTCGGTTTCGACAACGGAGATATGGAGGTTTTCCCGCAAGATGAGTTCAAATCATATAGATGAAAAGTCAAATAAATCTAGCAAAATCAACGATAATTGTAAAGTTTCTTCATACTTTTTCATACTTTCTTCCTGCCAGTTTAGCATAAAAAATAAGCATCAGGCGCAATGGTTTATTCATATATTTTGTGTGGCGTTTGTGAAGGATGAGCGCGCAATTAGCAACAGGCGCGCATTTAGAAATCATCGCGCAATGTTTGCTATGCACTCCATAGTGGGTTAAATTTAACCCAGGCTAAATTTAACCCGTTGATGAGAATTCCACCCTCAAAGTTTAAAGGGATCGAGTACCTTTATCGTCATGTGCAAAAGCTGGCAAATGGTTGAGAACATTTATATTTCTGTGATGTGATATGTCCACCAAGTTATGTGTGAACATTCCATGGTAAATGAATGTCAATACCGAGTAATGAGTGAAAATGCCATGTGTGTTAAACGTTTACGCATTGCACTGACTGTGTACACAGTTATAATTATCCAATAGATAATTATAAATCCGAACACTTCAATCATGCAAATTTGGAAAACCGAAAGCTGTTCCATGCTCCTATTGGTAATACGAATAGAATGAGGTATGCGACAATCACTCGAGTTCCAGGTAAGATTTGAAGATTTTGACAATGTTACTAGGTCCCTCAGATGACTCTAGTCACAATCCAAATATAATTAAATGTGTTGATTTGTCCTTAAATGCACAAAATAGAAAAAAGAAGAGTTTATGTATGCAAAACAGATATATTACAAAGGTACCATCACATAACATATCATTTTGTCTTTTAAATAATACATTACTCTGACATTGGTACATTTTGAAGAAATAATTAAAAGTAACACACATTTTCTTATTACTTTCACTGTTTTTCAGTAGGTTTTTGTGCAGTTATATCAAATTGGTAAAATTGTGTGACTGGTTTTTGCATGTAAACCATTGAAGTGTTGATTTAATTGTTTAGACACTTGATTTCTTACTAAATTTAAGCCAAAAACGATTACTATAATTTACATTCTGTAATTTTGTTTAGCAGTATGAACTGTAATTTACATTCTGTAAATTATGGTTCATACTGCTAAAAATGTATTTTCACTGAAAGAATTTTCCTCTGGCAAATATGTTGTCTTTTCTTTATCAAGTCTGCGAATACTATATATGCCACCATTTTATCTTGCCCTCACCCTCTCTCAGTTATTTCTATAATTTGATTGATCTTTCTTCAACACAACTCTCTCCTGCCCCCCCCCCCCCCCCCCCCCCCCCCCCCCCCCCCCCCCTCTGTCACACACATCATCTCTCTATATTCCTCTCTCTTTTTTCTGAATATAGAAATATATTTATATCTATTCCTCTGTCTAATATCGTGACTGTCTTTTTCTTCTTTTACTCTTTCTCCTTCTTCCCCCTTTTCACACAAACACACACACTTCCATGCATGCACACACACACACATGCGCATACACAATTATACACACACATACACACACCATCTCTCTCCCTCCCTCTTTTCTCTCTCCTAGTCCTATGTCTACCAAACTACACGTACTATTTATCTCCATCTCTGCATCCTCCTCTACTCTCTAGATAGCTCTCCATCTATTATATACTTCTGCTTCTCCTGTCTCTCTCACTCACTCTCTGAAGCCTATAATTTGCCACCCACACTCCGCAGCCTGAAAGGTCAGCCTGCTTAAATCCCAGTCCGGAAGCAGCTAGGGCAGTCGTTGAGATGCGATGATGCGCCCAGCCAGAGAGCGGCAAACGAGACAAGAAGGAACGGCTAATGAGCACGCCCGGGATACACACGTGGCTTCCCATGATCCTCTACAAACACGGCGCCCACATCATTAGGAGGGCCCCCGAGGTACATGTAGGGATCTGTGGCGTAGTAGGGGCTCACTGATTGGGGGCTCACAGATTGGGGGCTTACTGTTGGGGGGGGGGGGTACACCTTACTACTTGGTTGGAATGGGGCACACCCTTTTCAATGTTTTACCCTTTTGTTGTTATTGTTATGTTAAATCATTTAGGGACTTGCCCCATCCTCCTGTGCCGACCTACAGCTAACCACTTTGCCGAATGGACGAGTAGAGGAGGGGGAAGGAGGGAGGAAGCAAAGAAGTGTTTAAAGGGGACCACCACACAAAGAGCAACACAGGCTAATATGTTTTGGTACCATTGTTTGATATTAAATAGATGTCCAACACTTTGCAAATGGTTGGGTAATTTGTATTAAAAAAACACAATTAATCACTAACACTTACGGAACCAACAGGGCCTCATGGTTCTGTATGTGCCAAAGGTCTGTGAATGCGCCAATTCTGTACATGCATACATTTGGAGACAATAGACGTACATCCAAGACAATATCTACTTCTGCAGACCCATGAACACAGTTATGTATGGTGATCAGTTTTTCAATTATAGAAGTTGTCTGGCAATAAAATTGTCTGAACTACTAAAACTATTAGCTTTCATTTATAATAATATTATTTTGGGGTGTTGGTTCCCCTTTGAGTCCAATAAATAAACCTACATCTTTAGAAGAAGCCTCAGGTTATATAATGATTAAAAATTAAAAATGATTCTTCATGGAAAAAAAGACGGTATGTGTGGGTAAACTAATTGAAGAAGCAATACTGAATTCTCAAAATTAGTTTGGCTCGGCTAGTGAAGGTAAGATGATGCTAGTTAGAGGAAGGTTAGGAAAGGTTTCGCTAATTGTTAAATCACATCTTGAACAAGCCTACATCATTAGGAGAATCACGTGGAACGATTTTGGAACGGGGAGTATGATGAGGAAAACAAGAAATCTTTCAAAATAATCTTTAAAGGTTGTCATGTGTGGGCATGTAGAGGGCAGTCAGACAATTTGTAACTAGGCGAGCTTGTGCACACTACATAGCACTGATCCAGTGTGCATTTTGCACAGTGCGCAAGGAATTCTCCCATGGAGAATATCAAATCCAAACAATTCAATCATAAATATCTTCTTAATTAACAAAAGAGAAATTCAGAAAACCAAAACATATTCCATGTTTGTACAATTGGTAATATGAATACAACGAGGTATCTGCAAACTACTAAGTAAGTTTTGTAGATTTTGACAATGTTACTAGGTCTATCCTTTTGAATATCTCTGCTGGAAAATCATATTCAAATAGAGAAAAACACATACATATTTTACATCAAACAATTATTTCATGAACTAAATTTTATAAAGAAGGTTCATGAAATTTAACGAGGGGGGAAAAAATAGAAAAGTCCCCCCAAAAGGAATATACAATGTATATATTTATGAGTTAAATTTTGTTTTGAAAAGACCCCTTTTTCCATAATATATAATTTCTTTTCGCAACCTAAATTTTAATAAAGTATTACAGGAAGATCTTTTCTGAGGCGATGCATGCAGTTAACCCCTTGCTTACGGGAACCGAATGGGCTAAGTACATATAGTCTATGTGGATTTCAGAATATCAAAGTGAATGGGTTAATTCATTTTCTTGCTAGATGGTAAACTTGTCATAGGGTTAATGTGCGGGATATCATGTACCTCAAAGGGATCTAGTAACATCGTCCAAATCCACAAAACTCTATCATAAATCTAGTGGGTTTCTCATACCTGATTGTTGCATCTGTATTACCAAAAGAAGCATTATATAGAACATGTTTTGGTTTATCAATTTTCCCTTTCATTAAATAGATATTTACGATTGAAGTTTATGGATTTTTAACTATCCACTGGAAAGTCATAACTGTGTACACAATCAGTGCAATTAGTTACCAAATGTGACTTTGTATTTCTGCTCATAACTCGGCCATATAACATCTATTTTTACATGAAATGTCCACACATTACTTATTAGTGGACATACCAGACCACAACAATACACACTTTATCAACCCTTCATCACGTTTTGCACATATGCCAACAAAGTTACTAGATCCCTATAACTCTTAAAGTGCCAGGGATTTTAATGCTCTATGGCATCTGTGTGTTTTGTAACTCACAAAAATGCAAGCTTGGCACTCAAGGAGTTAATGCGGGGGGTTCAGCAGTGTGTTGAATCTGAAATCCATACAGCAAGGCTATTTGCATCATACCGCCCTCTTCTGATTCCTTTCCTAGAAGTACTATGATCTGCAGACGATCCCTCCGGCCACTATCATATCCATCGCTTCATTTTAATCGCCGTCTTCTTCACTTTCGACAGAAATTCTTGCCTCATACTTGCCCCAAAATGTTTTGCTTTGTTAGGGGGTAAGAAAAAGCTAGGGCACACATACACCAAAGCTAGGGCACACATACACCAAAGCTAGGGCATACATACACCAAAGCTGGGGCACATGCACACCTATAATAACTTTAAGTACAAAACTATATAGGTGCATTACATGAGGGGATTTGTACCAAATTATGTATCAATTATTGATTATTTTTAACATTAACCCCTTGCCTATGGTAAAAGAGTGGGCTATGTACAAAGTCTATGGGGATTTTAGAATCTCGAAGCGAACAGGTTAAGCAAACAGGTTAGCCTCCAAAGCGAATCAGATTTTAAGACATCTGCATTGAAATCTCTTCTTGATTCGGGAAATTCCCTTTTTGCAAGAGATTGAAACTGAAACTTCCTCGGCGGCGGTTGCTGAAGAAAAAAAAATCGGTGTACAAGTACGAGACACCCAAAGATGAATGGGAAAACATGTGTGATGAAGATAACTTTCAACAATGTTCGATCACAAAGCAGGAGCATGCATACATGTATACAGTAACGCTTTACTTCTTAACCCGTTCACTGCTAAATTGTAAAATTCACATAGAGTTAATACAGGGCCAACCAGGTTCCCATAGACTACGTGTTAACTGGTTCACTACTTGATTGCTTGGGGGGGGGGGGGGGGGGGGGGGGGGGGTAAAGGCATCTGATACCTTCTAAATCCCACGCAGGTGTGCTTTCATACATCTTTTAAAAACACACCGTTCATAAACAACCTCAAACAGTTTCTCAAACAAGACTTGAGCTTAGGTGGTTTTTATAACCTTAATTTTTATGTATTTTTCTTTATTATTGAGATGGATAGTGATATTATTTCTTTTTCTCAAGTTAGTTCAGATGTGGTTAAAGGGATGCCTGTAAAATGCCTAACTCCACGAAAATTACTTGCATGGAGCTTCCTCGTTTCTCTTCTACCGTGTTGTTTAGCTTATGGTATAAAGATAGGGTTAGATTTTTTCAAATGCCCCTTTAGTATGACGATATCTATCATTCAGCTCAAGAGCATTAATGAACGGTCATAAACCTCATAAACGTCATACAGTAATTCGTTGTAAAAGCTGACACATATTTGTGCTTTTTTAACCATGCAGGAAAGCAGGGTTCTTTTTCAATGAAACCTTTACACATCATTCGGACATATCTTACAATGATTTTGGTACAGGATTGAAGTCCCAAATGTCATTTTGGGCAATATCTGACACTTTTCAGGTGCACCTTTAAGATCTTACAGTTGCTCCTTGTTTCTGGAAAATTCTTTGACATTTCTTATTTTACTCGCAGAAGCTTGTTAAAAAAACAAATTAATTGCTTCCATGATATTGAACCTTCTAAATCCCGCACAGGTGTGCATTTCATACATATTTTTAAAACACAGTTCATAAACAATCTCAAACAGTTTCTCAAACAAGACTTGAGCTTAGGTGGTTTTTATAACCTTTCTTATGTATTTTTCTTAATCATTGAGATGGATAGTGATATATAGTGATGGATAGTGATATTATTTCTTTTTCTCAAGTTAGTTTAGATGTGCATGGTTAAGATCTTACAGTTGTTCCTTGTTTCTGGAAAATTCTTTGACATTTCTTATTTTACTCGCAGAAGCTTGTTAAAAAAACAAATGAATTGCTTCCATCTGACTAAACAGGGGTTCATACATGTAGTCTGATACAAATGTGAAGAAAACAACACAAAAACAATATGTTAAATGATTACATGAAACAGGAAAGTCTTTTTTCCTAAATATTATTTTCTCTCAAATTGCATGGTTCTTTAATCTTATAAGAAGTGAATGTTCCTCATATTTTCAGTCCCAACCAAATCTAACGATCAAATGAAATGCATGTATATTGTATTTCAAATCAATGCATTTAATTTCATTAGTACATTTTGTAAAATATGACAATGGAAATTTGTTTTCTAATGTATGTATTTAGACAAGGAATCATCCCTTTTTACCCCATTCATAACTTGTCCAAAAAAGCTGACTGTTGTTTATGGAGAATGATTTTGTTTATTATAGCAAAATCAAGTCTTCAAAGGGAAATATAAAGTACATGAATGTATCTCATTTCTTTTTAATATAAAACGTGTACTTGAAAATTATACATATTTTTTGAAGAATAGTTTTTTTTTGTAATGATTGTCACCATCCAGTAAATAAACAATGTTCTAGAATATATATATCTTTAGGAAAAATACAAGAATCACTAAAGTGGCTTAGCATGGTCAGACTTACTGGATCAGGATCAGGATTACTGGATCAGTATGCCACTGAATCAGTACCAGACATTGTCAAATGTTCAGCTAAAATACATATATCAGACATGACTTATTCCAGCGATTTGTATTGGATAATCAAACCCCAAAAGATACAAGATACCCATTTCATGTTATTATATTGATGCACATTTCCATCTCCTGGAAAGTAAGATTTAACCTTTTTTCAAAAGCATTTATATTTTATAGGGTACTTTTCCTACCTGTCTATTTCATGCCAGACATGGTCTACATCGGTCTACATGGAGGAGTGAATGGAACACATCGCACACGATCATCGTTAATCCCGCCAATTTGCACTGCATCTCGTTTTGGTTTGTCGTAGGCGGATGAATCCTCGGCCATCGTCGGCCGGCCGTGGGCGTAATTAGGGACCGGCTAATGATGCAGCTTGTTGGCCGGTTTCCTCTCAGTCCGTAATGAGACCTTGGTCTTCGGCTGACATAACCCGGTCTGGCAGCGAGAACCTACGAGACAGGAAATGAGAACGTGACAATGGCGTGAGGCGAAGATCAAGTGGCTTCTTATAAACCCAGTCGCTATCGGAAACCCTGCGGACCATGCATTAATGTTATAGAATTATATATTCCAGGAGGATATACGGGTTAAAACTGATCGGAGGAGGTGATTAGTTTTGAATACTAGACAGTTATGTAATAGCATACGAGGAGAGGGATACACTTACCTTGGAGTCCTATATGATTTGATAATAATTGCATACCTACATATAAATTCAAATTAATGAAAGGATTGAATTCTAACATTTGCAGTTCATTTCCTACATGGTGCAAATCGTACCTAGAGTAATCATTAGTTTGACAATTAGGTAGAATTCTCTACATTTATGCAAGCAAATTGTATATACATTTTTTGTATAATTCCCTATTTCCTAGGTTTTATAACAATCATTACAGGCAGCCATTAGAATTGTCTCCATATATGGACAGAAAAACATGGAATTGATTGAATTCAGAAAACTGTGACTGACCTTATTTATTGTATTCAATAATTTCTTTAGTTGAATTCGTGACCAATTTGGGACTTTTCCTAAAGTATAGGTTGAATGTTAATGAAGCCATTAGAGAGATATTATCAACACATTTTGTCCTCTATGTTTCCAATTACATTTTAATGTGCATAACATTAGTTTTTATAATGAATTTTCTGTGAAACTTTCAAAAATAACCCTCTCACAAATGTGGCGTACGCCTTCACTCAGACTTAATGCGCATACTTGAAAATGTACCTCTTGGCAAGTACAGTCTGAATTGCATACACAATATGTCCACAATAAGGAATGTTTTAGACCCCAGAATGAATAATTACCTAGCCGTTAATGGAAGATTTGTTCAAAGATTATTTTCATTAATCGAATGAAGATCTTTTAAAACATTAAATTTGGCAATTTTGTTTGTGTCCCTAATTCAAATCTACACCATAAATTCCATTACATAGGGACTTAGTAACAGTGTCCAAATCCTCAAAACTTACTTGGAACTCTAGTGGTTCCCTCATACCTTGTCATATTCATATAACAGTAAAAGCATGGGACGGGTTTCGTTTTTTTTTCTTCTCCATTTCGTTATTTATCTAATGGATAATTTAAGCTGTGTACAAAGTAATTGCAATGAGTTTATGATAGTATATAATATATAATATCACTTTGCATTTTTGCAAATTTCTCGGCCAAAAGACATCCAATTGACGTGAAATTTTCACACATTAATTTGTGGACACATCAGATCACACAAATACACATTTTATTAATCACATATCACTGTTTTTGCACTTTTCAACAAAGTTACTCGATCCCTTTAATTAAGTGGTAGGTATTTATAAACACCTACGTAACGTTTGTTTTGTAAAAATATAAAGACATACAAAAATCTGACGTCGGCAGGAAGTACGTACTTCTTTGCTATTTAACGTCTTAATAAATCTTGAAGACGTTCTCGTATTCCTCTCAGCTTTTGAGAGGCTTTGAATGGCATTGATTAGTTATATTGTAATCAATAGTCATGTGCTAATTCCATGCAAAAACATGTTTGCTCTTGATGATATCAGAATGTTGTTCAATTTTCCAGGGTTATTAGTGTCATTAGAGCCAGAGAACAAGAAAGGTGCAATAAAAACTGATAAAAGTGTTAGGTGTTGCACAAAGATTAGACTTGCAATCAATTGTAAATTTGCAATAAATTGCAAGTCAGATCATGTGACTAAATGTGCAAGTCTGTTGTGCATATTTTCCGACTTGCATTTAATTGAAACTTTACAAGTGTTTTATAAAGAGTTGCAATCGACTGTAAAGTTGCAATTAATTGCAAGTCAGATCATGTGACTATTAAATGTGCAAGTCTGTTTGAATCAAATGTGCACATTTTCCGACTGCAATTAATTGCAACTTTACAACCTATCCCACTTCTTTCCCCTTGGCTGATAAGTCTAAAAAGCAATCGAAATGCAAACAAACATGAAAGATAACATCATGGTTTGTATCCTGATTCCTGGCAATCTTGTGCATCTATTAATCAGAATGATGTTACATAATCTGTTTGTTGTCATGACAGAGGCACTAGCGGCATGCATTAAAGGGATCTAGTAACATTGTCAAAATCCACAAAATGTGCATTTTCGCTCATTATTCAGTCATATGACATGTTTATTACAGAATTTTCACACAGGGCCGATCAGTGCAGAGGACATCAGATCACAGAAATACACATTTTACTGGGTCTATGGGTCTATGGTATGGTGCAATCTGAAACAGCGAGGATGACATCAAAATTTGTAAACTGACCCAATGCAAGATATGTACTTCTCTTATTGATATAAGTATTTGTTTACTGATTCAAGATATGTATTTGTTCTTGTTTATCTATCTATAGGAATGATGTAGCATAATTTTTTCTTTGTTTGAAATTTTACTGCCATCATCAGGGTTAATACATACAAGTACAAGTAGACATGCAATATTTATAGCTAGTAAGTACAATGCCATAGAAATTGAGGTGTAACTGATAAGTCTGAAAAAGCAATCAAACGTCAAACATACACTAATAAAAGATAACATCATGATGTGTGTGTACATACCGATTCCAGACAAGATATATTTGTTCTGGTTTATCTATTCGTGCAAATGATGTTGCATAATTTGTTTATACCGTCATGAGCACTGTAAATACATGAGGAAAGGAAGTAAATACTAAGAAGTATTGATGAGCCTTAAAAAACAATGGAACACGCAAACATGAAAGATAACAACATGATCAGTATGTACTGATTCCAGGCAAGATACTCTTGTTCTGACTTATCTACATGTATTAAAGGGATCTAGTAACATTGTCCAAATCCTCAAAATCAAATTGGAATTCTAGCGGTTCCCTCATACCTTGTTGTATTTGTATTAATAATAGACTAGCTGTACCCGCGGAAATCCGCGGGTTTTTTGTGAGAGAAAGGCGATGATGATATAGCGATACTTTAAAAATGTATTATTCCCAAAGTATGAGTATTGGTATTTCCCGAAGTGCCCTTGATATTTGTTTGTAAGACACGGAAGAACTAACTGTCAAATTTGAAAGAACAAACAATTTTAATGACAGAATAACCTTTATTTGATCAAAATCGGTTCAGAAACGGATG
Source organism: Echinarachnius parma (assembly GCA_037951105.1). Lineage (NCBI taxonomy): Eukaryota > Metazoa > Echinodermata > Echinoidea > Clypeasteroida > Echinarachniidae > Echinarachnius > Echinarachnius parma. The sequence goes on along the minus strand of JBAMJV010004934.1, from coordinate 55,343 downwards.
AAATATCTACACCATAAACATATTTGTATTCAAAAATTCTACACCGGGGGAAAGTTGTTGATGATAATCTCTATTGAATCATTATTTTAACAAAACTTTAAATGCACAATTTTGTATGAAAATGGCCCAAACCAACCATTCTTTTAGAAGCGCCCTCTTGAGTTGCAATGACTCTTTATGAATGATAACAGAGGATTTACTTAGTCGTTTGTAATTGTGTATACTTTTCGAGCATGGTGAAATTTTAACTATTATTTTGTACCGTAACGGTGCAGGTTTTGATTACTAAAGTTAAGTTTAACCAATAGTCAACTATCCCTTTAAATAGGACAAAATAAACACGGGCGACTCAATCCCGCCCCGTCCAACGATACATCCGGTCAATGTATTAAATTAGATACAGTTATGCTCGTGTACTTGCTAATAAAGTAGCTTCGCCGCTCCACCCCCCCACCCCCCCCCCCCCCCTCCCTCGACCACAATTGCCTGCATGAAACATAACCCCGTGTCCCCTAAGCTTTTCATATCCAAACTAAGTTCTTCGGCGTATATATTTTGTCATATTCTTGTGAAACCCGATGCTGATTTTCCTTTGAAGGGAATAGTAGCTGTCTATAAGTATACGTATTGCATAATAAATGATCAGATACCTCCCACATCCATTCTACCCCCCCCCCCCCCCCCACACCCCGGCCCCCAGACGTCTTCTCTGGTATAGTACAAATGTAGTAGCTTCCACTGATTCACGGCTGGCATAATACAATAATCTTACCGCAAGATGGCGAGAATGTATAATCGTGTACGGAGCGAATGAGCAAAAGAGTGACCATTGTCGATGGTCAGTGAGCTATGCAAACAAACTCCGTTACGGCGGGGGTGATTAAGAAGACTCCGTTGGCTTAATACAATGCACAGCCTTCTGCCAGAGTGTTATGAGCGGAGCTAAATTGAAGTTGTCGCATTTTGTCGTCGATGCACTTACAAACACAATGCCAATCGGCAATAGCGATCATAACCATACCATCCGCGTAATATAAATATTGATATTTATCAAAACCTGGGTAGTTTCGCAACGTGTTATATCTAAAATGGTTTCTCAATATATTATTTGTTTTATCTACTCCAATTTATATTCTTACAAATAATTTTACGGCGATAAATTGTTAGTCAATGCTCGGCGCCTTAAATAGGCAATGCCGCATTGCTGACTTTCCCTTTTCTTCGATCTGGAGGACGACCACGGGGCGGGAGCGACTCGGGAATACCTTATTGTCCTCCGTAAAACGTATATCCTTCGATCCCGACGGTCGGGGAGTCGCCGAATTCTCGGGGTGAGGATATCTCGAGTGGGAGACATTTGGGGGGTTGAAGCTTACCGTATTAATATAATAGAAGCATGGGACAGGTTTCAGAACTTATTCAAATTTCCCTTTCGTTAAAAAGATATTTATGATTGAGGTGTTCAGATGTTAAACCATCCACTGGATAGTCGTAAGGGTGTACAAAGTCAGTGCAAGGAGTTATTGAATATCATATTTTTGCTCATTATTCGGCCATATAACATCAATTTAACTCAAAATGTTCACACAATACCAAGTGGACGTATCAGATATCAACAATATACATTGGGTGATTTCAAGTATGGTGTTTAGGGCTGGTGTTAGTGTTTATCAAACTGGTGTTTTTGTGTAATAAACACTAACACCTGCCTTAAACACCATACTTGAAATCACCCATTGTATCAACCATTCATCACTTTTTGCACATGTCGACAAAGTTACTAGATCCCTTTAAATCAGAGTGATATTGCATAATCGCTTTGTTACCATTATAGCGTCAATATAACCACATACAGTAAGAACCATACACATACAAGAGGAAACATGTATCAAGAAGGCTGCAATAAAAACTTGAACCCATTCAGAACCAATTGACTTTGCTATGACATGTATTCTCCATAGACCCTAGCCCAAGTATTTTCAGGACCAGTCCTGAATGGGTTAATACATACTACATGTAACAAATTTCATGAAACAGATGATCTTGTATTGTGAATGATGCTGCACAATATGTTCGTTGTCAATAGCTGATTCATTCAACCCGTATGCCTGGACTGACATTGTCTATATAAGTTGCATGTTATTCCAAAATAAAATAATCTTGAACAAGTTTATAATCAGAGTGATGTTACACATACTGTAGATAGGAAACATTTATTAAGAAGGGTGCGATAAGAACTTGTCAAGGTGAACATTTACGACTTGATTAATTACTGGAAGGTTTACAGGACAAACTGTATAATGAACCAGGTAATCTTATCATGTGCATTAAAGACAACCCGTCTATAAACAGGGCTGGAGAGTAACACTTTATATACTGGCCCTTAGACCTTTTCTTCATGCCAGTGAAAATATGGCCAGGGGGTGTTGCATAAAGAATTGCGATTAATCGCAAAGTTGCGATACAAAACATACATATAAAGTACATTTCAAATGATAATACAGTAAGTAAATATATAACGTATCTAGACAAAACGGTTGGAAGGCTGCAAGGAATCATGTCTTTTGGCCACTATAGTCAGGTTGGCAGGTGGCCACTTAGACAGGTTTGACTGTATTCAAAATCTGCCATTTCTGCTGTTCTTTCTCCTGGTGTGCACCCACTTTGATTGATTCAGCGAGAACATAAATAACACTTGGCTGCCTCTGCCTGTGACATCATGCACTCCACCGAGTAAAGAATAGGGGTTTTATTCTAATGAAATGCAATTCTCGTCACTCGCTCGGCCGCGTACTGTATTTTTAGCCAAGGTAGATTTGAGAAGCGAGAGCTGTGGAGCGGGCCAGCTCGGGATGACGTCGGAGGAGGACTGGGGTCAGGTCACTAGAGGGGGGTAGAGTGCGGTAACCAACTGATGACATCATCAGTGGTCAGTGCAACCCCCGAGGCTCGGAAACAAGAGAGGCTTGGATGGATCCAGGAAAGGATCAATGGATTTGTGATGTCATAGCAAAAGAGGCCCAGTCGAATAATGCAGGGATAAACTTATTTACAAACTCCAAAGTTAATCTCAGGTATTCATTAATCCTATTACGTGTTTTATTTTGCACACGAATTGGATTATACTACTTCGTCTTTTAAAACATCCCTTTGGTATTTGTAGGGTTGAATAAGGTCGTTTCTACAAAATTCTAACTCGGATTTGTTTGACTCCCCATTTGTTTCTTTAATTGACACTAAAGAAATATTGATAATGAAAGTAACAATATGAGATTGCCCTCCCCCACAGCTATGCCATTATTCTTAAAACTACAATCCTTTGAACGCTGACGGTGGAAAAATAGAAGTTAAATGATCTTGGGTAGATATTAAATCCTTTTGGTTATTTATGCTGTAAACTTAAAAGTAGGTGTCGATTTTGGGAGTATTTCCCTCCCGGGACTCGCGATAATTTTTCGGGCGAGTCACGGGTACTCGAAATTTACCCATTTGTTGATTTCGCTATCGGCATGTCACGCCGCTGGGAAAACATGTTCATTCAAGTGACAAAAATGCAGCGTATTTATGACAAACTCGGCGTTCAAAGAGGGAAAAAGGAAAGAAAAGAAAATGAGAGTGGGCAGATAACTCTGGCGTTCAAAAAGGGGACTTTTGCTATTTTTTTTGCGCCCGGGACTCGACATTTTTCGGCGGGACCCGGGTACCCGTGACTCGTCAACAGCACTACTTAAAAGTAACACCCCTATATAAAAGAAGAAAAAAATACGTTTTGCACATGTATTGCATTGATCACAGATTACATGCAAGCAAAAGAAAAAAAACCTGCTTAATAAATATTTATGTTGTATAACAGTGGCCTAGCTACGGGGGCACGTGCCCCCCCCCCCCCCTCCCCCCTCAATAATTTGACCAAAAACATACAAAACACAAGGGGAAAATCTGTGAGAAAAAAAAATCTGGACCCCCCCCCATATAATTTGTGTGCTCCCAATCAGTCCGACCATGCTACGATACTGTATCATAATATAGCAAACTAGAGGGAATTACAAGTATGTGACAAACAAAAAAAATATATTTTCTTTTCACGAGGGCGATTTTGAAAATTTTGAGGGAGAAAAACGCCCTCGTGAAATTATTCACGAGGGCTATTTTGGGGCTCACTTTATTTTACATCGTTTTCACTGCTCAAGGGTCTAATAAATTATTATCATGATGTGATCTATCCGATTATGCCATGCTTGGTACGTTTCTGGCGCTTTCCGATCATGCAAAAAGATGTAAACAAAAAATTTGAAAAAAAAACAAAAAAAACAAAAACAACTTTTCTTTTTTTCCCCCGCCCCCGTGCCGTGGCTCACGGGGGCGATTCCAAAGGTATCGGGGGCGAATCGCCCGTCGCCCCCGTGTATTTTTTTGGTTGGTATGTGACATAACAAACAAGGAGCTGATGAGTACAATAGGATAAAGATGTACATGTACATGAGAGATAAGACAGAGAGAGAGAGAGAGAGAAATTGCATGGAGGAGGATGGGGTGAGATATTATGGGATATATGACATAACTAGAAGGTGAGGAGTAAAAGGGGATACGAAGATAGAAAAATAGTTCTAAAAAGAGAGAAACATGGCAAGAGAATATATGGAATAAGTGACATAACTAGAAAAGTAACTGGAACGTAAAAGAAGAAGAAGAGATCATAGGGAGAGTGATAGATATGGAGATAGCGTGATAGAAAGGGAGATAGAGTGATAGAAAGAGAGATAGAGTGATATATAGGGATACAGAGTGATAGACAATGATAAACAGAGTGATGGATTGAGTGATATATATAGGGAAAGAGAGAGGAGGAGGAAGAGGGGGAGGGGTAAACATAACATGTGAACTAAATTGGAGGAAAGTGTAAGAGATGAAGGAGCCTAGATGGAAAGGTAGAGAATCGAGAGGGACAGAGAAAGAGGGTTTGGGGCCCTAACTTAGGTAAAGAGAGTAAAAGATAGAGAGATCATACAGAAGTAGAGACATACAATGTAGCTTGAATGATAAACAGGTAAAGAGTAAGAGAGGATGTTATGTAATAGGTGACATTAAGGAGAAAAGTGTTTAAGATGGAGGAGATACCCAGAAATTGAGAGAGAGAGAGGGAGAGATAGACAGACAGAGAAAGGTGGGTCCCTAGGACCCCGTTTACAGTGAGCAAAAGGCCAGGCCAGGCCGCGGCCAGGCCGCGGCCTGGCCCCGCACTGTAAACGCACCGGGGCCAATTGCGAGGCCAAACTGGCCGCGCATTTGGACCAGCTCTGGAGGTAGTCTCGGCCTCGGCCTGGCCCGGCCTTTTCTCACTGTAAACGCACCGGGGCCAATTGCGCGGCCAATTGCGGGGCCAACTGTTACCCCGGAAGTGAAAGGATCATTACGTCATAGGATAATGACGCCGTACCATAACAATCGAACCCACGCTTTCATGGTATTTTCTTCGGTGTGCATTTAACATGCATAAACACAGGGAATTGGGGAAAAGATTCATTGGAAATATCCCGCGCGCGCGCGACCGGTTCTACACTGTGACCCCCGGCGCGCCCCCCAAAATAATCGTTTGTTTACATGCAGAGCGCCACTACGACAAAATATTGGAAGGTTACAATGTAGGCCGCGGCCTGGCCTCGCACTGTAAACGCACAAAATTGCGGGGCCAACTCGGCCGCGGCCTGGCCCGGGCCTGGCCCGGCCCTGCCTTTTTCTCACTGTAAACGGGGTCTAGGTATAGAGTTTGAGAGATATCATAGAGCGATAAAGATATAGATTGACGATCAGATGGAAAAAGAGGGTGAGAGAGAGGCGGATAAAGATAATAATGTATGTGACATAACAAGGAGGGTAGAGATGTATATTAATATAGGAATAATAATAGAGACAGAATAAAATAGGGTAAAAGAAATGGGTTTGTGACAAAACTAGGTGGTCAAGAACTAAAGATAAAAAGATACAAAGATATAGAGAATGAGCAAGAGAGGGGGAGATTTACATAGATAGTAAGGGAAGGTGGAGAGGGGGGTACAGTGAATTAAGGCTGATGGAACATGTGACATAACTAGCAAGAAGTGAAGATTAGGGGATGGCTATGCCGATGGGAAGAGTAATCAATGTAATACAGGATATTGATTGTTGATTGAATAATATTCCTAAGGCAACATCTTGCGGGAGAGTTAATAATTGTTATTCCATCTCTATTCAATTATTTTAAAAAGGAGGCAAATCTCACTTGGCAAAAACATGTCATCTCAGGGAATCATAACATGGATTTGTGGTTCATTTGCAGCTGAGAAAAACAGTTAGGAAGGTGTCTATGTATTCCTTCATGAAAGAAATACTTGAGACAGGAAATTACATGGTTAGAGAGGCCAGCGGGCATTGCTAACTACTTCTTGACGTGAATAAGAAGCCCAGTAGTGTTTCGAATCACTTTTGAAAACATATCAATCGTTCAATGTTTGTTGAAAACATGAACATTGTTTTGCCCTTTTAATGACTTATATGTCAATGCCTTACGTTTGCTCAGATACTAATGACGTACATATTAATATCGTTATTATTTTTGATAAACACATAAACATATTTTCAAGTTTCGGGTTCAAGCGCTAATGTGATAGTTTTCTAGTTTATGTCAATGCCTTACGTTTTTTTCAGATAGAACTGACGTACGTATTAATATCGTTATTACTTTTGATAAACACATAAACATATTTTCAAGTTTCGGGTTCAAGCGCTAACGTGATAACTTTCTAGTTTATGTCAATGCCTTACGTTTTCTCAGATAGAAGTGACGTAGGTATTAATTGCGTTATTATTTATGATAAACACATCAACAGATTTCCAGGTTCAGGCTCAAGCGATTAAGTTGTGATAATTTTCTAGTCTAATTGATCAAAATATGTTTTTGTCTTCTTTTATTCAAATAAAATCAATTTTTATTAAAAAACATTATCAGGGTGCAGACATACAGAATCATATACAGTACATGTACTAAATAAATTTAAAAAACTTAAAAGGATTTGTCAGTGAATTTGGGTTCTGCAGGTAACAGTTATGACCAAAATGTTGTGATAATTGTCTAGTCTATTGATCAAAATATGTTTTTCTTCTTTTATTAAAATAAAATCTATTTTATCAAAACACATTATTGGGGTGCAGACAAACAGAATCATGATGAATAACACATACAAATCTAATAAAAACCAAACAGTAAAACGATTTGTCAGTGAATTTGGTATCTGCAGGTTAACAAATATGACCAAATAAACGAGACAAATACAGGCAACTACCCTGTCCCATCCCAGCTATGGCAATTACAATAGCACTCATACACAGCGCACCACACTCCTGTACGCAGTGGGTTAATGCATGTTTATGGGCAGAAATGTAATGAGAGTAAATGTGGAAATGGCCCGGCCTCTTTAGGCACACACTGGCGGGTCTGTCGGTCGGTCGATCGGTCGCAGGCAAGTTAATATCAGCGGAAGTGAATCGGGACCCTGATCAATTATACGCTGAGCCGGAAATTGACGGGAATTCTCCAGCTCCGTGCTCTACCTGCTAGCCCCATTAATCATTCAGCTCTGCCACGTATACCGAGGGAGAGTCAGCCAGATACAAAATGCACAGACACACACACACCTCCGCACATACACAGGTACACACACACACATACACGGACACACATACACACACAAACATACACACACACACACACACATATTAATACACACACATACACACACACACACACACAGACAGACAGACACACAAACATACACACATATGCACACATACACATACAAACATACTGTAAGGAAAGTATGCAAAAAGAATTACATGAAGGTCATCATACGTGTAAGTATGAGAATATATCTCATACAAAGACGAACATGTATACATACAGACATAAAGAGATGCATGCACACACACACACACACACACACACATTCAGACAGACTCAAATACATGTACATAAATAATATTAGACATGGAAAATAAGTCACAAATTCACAAATGCAGCACTCATATCAACATACCCACACTAACAGTAGTACACATTAAAAACAACAAATACTTAAATTCAAATATACAGGCCTGAACACACAAACAAAGGAATGTACACATGCATATAAAACACACAATCTCAAATTATACTTAAAGGGGACCACCAGGCAAAGAACAACAAATAATTATATGTTTTGGCACCGTTTTGTGATATCAAATAGATACACAACCCTTTGCGCGAAATATTGGGTAATTCATAAACAAAGCAATTAATTACAAAACCACTATTATTTCCTGGTTCTGTACGGGCCAAACATTTGAGAGTGCGCCAATGCTATTCACGCGTACGTTTGGAGACAATAGAATCCCTGACGATTTGTTTGCTCTTTCAGACCCGTGAACGCGTGCTTTAGAATGATGCGTTTTCCAATTATATTTTTTTCTATCCGGAAACATATTTTTCTGAACTTGTTGATGGAATGGACTACTAAAGATGTTACCTTTCATTTATAAGAATATTATTTTTGGGAGATGGTACTCTTTAAGATAGGAGATTGGGGTGTATAATTAGAATTGGTAATCCATGTAAATACAGTATGAACAATTGAAAAAAAAAATCAATAATCTGTTTTGAGTTATTAAACTCTTCTCAAATACCGTAAAACTCTGTTTGTTTGTTTTTTGACACCCTGTATTTTTTTTTTAGACACCCTGTAGTGCTGTTGGAATGCTTATACCACTGGTCTAGCATTCATCAACATATACCTTTTCTCACATAACAAAAACAAATGGTTAGTACCAAAATTGCACATTTATTGTGTAGTAACACTGCTGCTTATGACTATTCATGAGCAGCATATATATGAATATTCATGATGCTCATTAAATATGCAATTAACTAAAATTAACTCATTACAATTTTTAATATGAGAACAATTTATAACCACTGGTTAGAAAATTGCATATTTAAGGAGTACTGCTGCTCACGAATGTATGAATATTTATGAGCAGCTCAAAAAACTTGCAATTATTGTACTAACCAATATGTTTTATGTGAGAAAAAGATATATTTTGCTGAATACTACTATTGACAACAAGCTCTTGTCAAGCTCTTGTCCCCCTCATGTGTTATACACATTCAACATGACTACAGGGTGTCTTCAAAAAAAAAAAAAAAAAAAAAAAGACGCACCCCCACTTTGAAATTTTTCCGACAGAAAAAAAGTGCGTCTTATACACGGAGATTTACGGTAGTAACTAGACAGCCAGCATAGGAATAGGAATAGAAACAAATTTTTCCAATCAAATATGCTTCACATCATTTACAAAAAGGGATTATATATTGCACATTCCTAATATATATGCTGTGACAAACAGCATGAATGCATGTATCCATGCCAGACAACCATAAAATAAAAGTGTTCCTTTTTTTTTTTTTACAAAATTCACCAGTCCTTTCAGCCAGAATTGGAGCAAAGCATGCTTTACATAATAGCCGGATGCAGACATTATTGATCTAGAAAAGTGGGCAAAATGTTTACCGTAGGTAATAGACGGGAGAAAGAGAGGGAGAGAGATGAAATAAGGGAAAAGAGGGAAGAGTTATTTAAAGAAAGTGGAGGTGAGGAAGGGAAAATAAATAATAGACAGGAGAAAGAGAGGGAGAGAGATGAAATAAGGGAAAAGAGAGAAGAGTTATTTAAAGAAAGTGGGCAAAATGTTTACCATAGGTAATAGACGGGAGAAAGAGAGGGAGAGAGATGAAATAAGGGAAAAGAGGGAAGCGTTATTTAAAGAAAGTGGGCAAAATGTTTACCATAGGTAATAGACGGGAGAAAGAGAGGGAGAGAGATGAAATAAGGGAAAAAGGGGAAGAGTTATTTAAAGAAAGTGGAGGTGAAAAGTGGAGGGAAAAGGAACAACATGAAGAAGTAAAGAGGAATAAAAAGAACAAGCACAAGAGGAAGAACACGAGAGAGAGAATACAGGATCAGGAGGAAGTTATTGAAAGTAGGAGGATAAGAAGAGAGAGATGGGATAAGGAAGAGAGAAAGAAAATAGAGAAAGAGACACTAAACAAAAACAAAAAAGAACAAAAGAGACAAAGACAGAGAGAAATAAAGAAAGATAAAAGAAAGGAAGAACAACTAAATTGAAAAGATAACAAAACAAATAAAAGAAACAAGAAAGAAAGAATGACACAAAGAGAGACAGAAAGACAGAAAGAAAGACAAAAAAGGAAAGAGATAAGGATTGAAGATGGAAGAGAGACAGGAAGACAGGTGTAAAGGAAATGCCCATTTTGTTTGACTGCGAAACATAACAAGTGAATCTGCATCGACGACGACCAAGCAAAAAAAAAAAAATTATCAATGGATTGTTGGGGGAATATTGCCCCGGCTCGTATCCATTCACGTCATCTCAATGGTCCTTCAAATTCAATTTGCAGCAGAGTTAACAAATGGTCAACCCTTTGACTGTTAAACCAGAGAAAACGGGCATCTGTTAAACAGAGCCACACTGTGGAGGCAGAGTCAACGTAATGGTGAGGGAAATATCACATGGGTTAAGTAGTCTTACAATTTACAAGCGAGCCAATAGCAAAATACATAAAACCTATTTGGGGGAGAAAAAAAAACAATCAAGAATGGGAACACTCATACCGGGTGATGGGTTGCATTTCATTTGACTCAAACCTTCTACGGAAGGACATTTTCAAACAAATATATATTTTATGGAGATTGCCATGAATGAATTGCAAGTGCAGAAATAGAGACCCCCAAGGTACATTAAATCAATGGATTCATGTCATTCTGTGTCACTTTACAATGCATTCTAACTGCACAGTAGATACAAACAAAATGAAATGGGCAAATGCTGTACACAAATGTACATGTACATTATAGGATCTAATAACTTTGTTGACATGTGCAAAAAGTGATGAAGGGTTGATGCAATGTATATTGTTGTTATTTGATATGTCCACAGGGTATTGTGTGAAAATTTCAAGTCAAATGGACGTTGCGTGGCCAAGTAATGAGCAAAAATGCAAAGTGATAGTCACTAACTCACTGCACTCACTTTGTACACGGTTTCAAAACTCCGGGGGAGTTTTTCTTATCTGAATACTTCAATCGTACATATATCTTTGTAACGAAAGGGAAATTTGAAAAAAACGAAACCGGTCCCATGATTTTATTGTTAATACGAATACAACAAGGTATGAGGGAACCGCTAGAATTAAAATTTTATTTTGAGGATTTGGACAATGTTACCAAGTCCCTTTAAACACAAACGCACACAAACTACTACAAAAAAAACATACACACACACACAAAAAAAACATGCAAACCCACACACATGCAAACATGCACACAAACACACATCCATGCACGCATGCAAGCACACATCACAAAAAAACAAAAAAAAACATACACACACATACACTCATACACATAAATACTACGAAAATCCCAAGTGCTACAAGACTACATCAGGGGTGTTATACAAACTATTTTTATATATTTTGTTTATCTATCATCATTCAAAATAATTTCCAAAAGAAATCATAGAGCAAATAACAAACACTAAATGTATCCATCTTCATTAGATGTGAACGTATTCATATAGCAGCCAACCCATCTTAGCGGCAACCTGTCTATAGCAGCCAACCCATCTTAGCGGCAACCTGTCTATAGCAGCCAACCCATCTTAGCGGCAACCTGTCTATAGCAGCCAACCCATCTTAGCGGCAACCTGTCTATAGCAGCCAACCCATCTTAGCGGCAACCTGTCTATAGCAGCCAACCCATCTTAGCGGCAACATGTCTATAGCAGCCAACCCATCTTAGCGGCAACCTGTCTATAGCAGCCAACCCATCTTAGTGGCAACCTGTCTATAGCAGCCAACCCATCTTAGCGGCAACCTGTCTATAGCAGCCAACCCATCTTTGCGGCAACCTATCTTAAGCAGCAAACCTGCCATTAGTGGCCACCTGTCTATAGCAGCCAACCCATCTTAGCGGCAACCTGTCTATAGCAGCCAACCCATCTTAGCGGCAACCTGTCTATAGCAGCCAACCAATCTTAGCGGCAACCTGTCTATAGCAGCCAACCCATCTTTGCGGCAACCTATCTTAAGCAGCAAACCTGCCATTAGTGGCCACCTGTCTATAGCAGCCAACCCATCTTAGCGGCAACCTGTCTATAGCAGCCAACCCATCTTAGCGGCAACCTGTCTATAGCAGCCAACCCATCTTAGCGGCAACCTATCTTAAGCAGCAAACCTGCCATTAGTGGCCACCTGTCTATAGCAGCCAACCCATCTTAGCGGCAACCTGTCTATAGCAGCCAACCCATCTTAGCGGCAACCTGTCTATAGCAGCCAACCCATCTTAGCGGCAACATGTCTATAGCAGCCAACCCATCTTTGCGGCAACCTATCTTAAGCAGCAAACCTGCCATTAGTGGCCACCTGTCTATAGCAGCCAACCCATCTTAGCGGCAACCTGTCTATAGCAGCCAACCCATCTTAGCGGCAACCTGTCTATAGCAGCAAACCTGCCTTTGGTGGCCACCTGTCTATAGCAGCCAACCCATCTTAGCGGCAACCTGTCTATAGCAGCAAACCTATCTTAGCGGCAACATGTCTATAGCAGCCAACCCATCTTAGCGGCAACCTGTCTATAGCAGCAAACCTATCTTAGCGGCAACCTGTCTATAGCAGCCAACCCATCTTAGCGGCAACCTGTCTATAGCAGCAAACCTATCTTAGCGGCAACATGTCTATAGCAGCCAACCCATCTTAGCGGCAACCTGTCTATAGCAGCCAACCCATCTTAGCGGCAACCTGTCTATAGCAGCCAACCCATCTTAGCGGCAACCTGTCTATAGCAGCAAACCTATCTTAGCGGCAACCTGTCTATAGCAGCCAACCCATCTTAGCGGCAACCTGTCTATAGCAGCAAACCTATCTTAGCGGCAACCTGTCTATAGCAGCCAACCCATCTTAGCGGCAACCTGTCTATAGCAGCAAACCTATCTTAGCGGCAACCTGTCTATAGCAGCCAACCCATCTTAGCGGCAACCTAGCTACAGCAGCCAACCTGTCTTAGCGGCCACCTGTTTATAGCAGCCAACCTGTCTTAGCGGCCACCTATCTATAGCAGTCAACCCATCTTAGCGGCAACCTATCTTAAGCAGCAAACCTGCCGTTAGTGGCCACCTATAGCAGCCAACCTGTCTTAGTGGCCACCTATCTATAGCAGCCAACCCATCTTAGCGGCAACCTATCTTAAGCAGCAAACCTGCCGTTAGTGGCCACCTATAGCAACCAATCTGCCTTTAGTGGCCACCTGTCTATAGCAGCCAACCTGCCTTAGCGGCCACCTGTATATAACAGCCAACCTGCCTTAGCAGCCACCAATCTTAGCGGCCACTTGTTTATAGCAGCCAACCTGTCTTAGTGGCCACCTGTCTATTGCAGCCAACCTGCCTTAGCGGCCACCTGTATATAACAGCCAACCTGCCTTAGCAGCCACCAATCTTAGTGGCCACGTGTTTATAGCAGCCAACCTGTCTTAGTGGCCACCTGTCTATTGCAGCCAACCTGCCTGTAGTGGCCACCAAAATTCATCCCCTGCAGATAAAAAGAATGCTTTGAGACCTGCATATAGAGGTCACCTATCTACAATGGCCACTTTTCTCCTTTCCCTTAGGTAGTCACGATGCACAGGTTTGACGGTACTATCATGGTCAAGACTGTTTTCCCAGTTGTCACTAACTTGTCATTTCAACCATGGAAAATCCCAGTAAAACTAACACAAACAGAATCAAATAAAAAGTTACTGTGCCGAAGAGTGCACCAACATTTTACAGTCTATAATATCCCTGTACCTTTCCTAGAGCGACTACATGCTTTGATCTCTTTGTGCTGGTGCTCTCCATCAACGCAAATATTAATTCGATTAAATCCTTGATAAGATTCATCTGATTGTGAAGTTGGTAATTAAACAAAATATCATTTTACTTCTATTATGCTTCTTTAATTCACAGATTGATATAACTGCATGAATTGAATGTAGGTGAATACATTTTCTGACAACATCAAAACAATTTTATTCAATCATTTAAAAGAATACACCTGTTTAGGGGTTTTAACCCGTATAGGACAGATTGATTTTGGTATAACATGTATTCTCCATAGACCAAAGCCCGAACATTTTCGCAACCAATCGTGTTAAAAAATAAAACAAAATGCATATTAGAAAATAATTATGCATTAACATATATATATATACAATGTAACTTACCTTTAATTTAACGCAGGTCCATTTGGCACACAGTGTTATGCATAAACTAAATGCTCTTGTAACAAAAGCCTGGCTGCAAGTGTATTTAATGCAGTACGTAGTCCAATAATTAATAGCAACCACTTGATTAATTCTCTTGAACACACAGACACACACACAGGCGTACACACTCATAGAGAGCTGGTTTGGCCTTAATGAGTGCCCTTAGCCTTGACTGGTTGCTTTAAATCATTTTGCTTGCATGGCATTGAGAGAAAGGGTGGCTGAGGGAGTGAGGAATATACTCTGCACATTAGATGTAATCTACATACTACTACTCGATGAAATAATGCTATATATTCTGTCTCCTTGCTCTGGCTAATTTTGATGAAGAGGATTTAACTATGCGTTGGATAAAATATACACAGTCACAGTTACATCTTACCTTTAAAACTGCTTCATTTCCGTTGAACGTTGAACGTAGTATCAAGTGTAAACCCCCAATGCTATTGTAACAAAAGACTGTGAGCTGGTACATGTACTGCGTAGTCCAACAAAATACAGCAACCACTTTGTTAATTCTCTTTAAATAGCTAGAGAGATTAGTAGAGGAGCACACACACAGGCATGCACACTGGGTGAGAGCAGTTTGGCCTTATAGTGACTGCCCTTAGCCTTGAACAGTTGCTTTAAATCTCTGTCGGTATTGAGTGTATGCTCAGTCCGAGTGTGACGCTAGCTTGGGGAGTGGGGGCATGCATACACGCGCTGTGGACATAACATTATGCACGGATGTGTGGCACATCAAAATGTCTCTCTCATCTCATTTATCCCCCCCCCCCCATCCCCCACTCCCTACCTGCTAATTTGGATAGAGTGGTGGAATAAGTGGGGACATGTACATCGCGAGAGCTACATTGTACTGTAGATTATAGAATGTACATGCATGAGAATCACATGACAATGTCTCTAATTTACTCTCCCCGCCCCTGCTTGTACCTCGCTAATTTGGAGGGAGCGGGGGAATAAGTGGAGACATATAATATAGATTGCTAGATCTGCATGTGTGCACTGTATGTGGGTGAGAGGCACATTTCAATGCGCAGTACATCTAATTTATTCTCCCCACCCTCTAACTTGTACCTGGCATCGCTCATTTGGAGGTAGGGAGTGGGGATGTGGAGGGGGGATAGATATGGATTGGTTGATGTATGTATTGTATAACAATACTATAATTTGATGTGCTTGCCTTGTGGCCCGCTTGCCTATTGTGGCCCCGCTACACATCGGGCAAGTAAAAAACAAGATGTTTCTAATTCTAGTGGCCCAAAACCTCAATCTGATGGCCCTTAACAAATAAAAACATTACAAATTGTGTTAAATTTGGTTGCCCTTTAGGGGCAGTGGAATTAAGCAGCAATGAAATGTGGTAGCCCATAGCCAATTGTTAGTGGCCCCATAGCTAAGCCACTGATTTTAATGGAGTTGAAGGTAAACATGCTCACTGCACAGTATGGGTATTTGTATGTTTATAAAACCTGTGGGAGCATGATATATATATAAGATGATTGTTCCTAAATATCTCTCTCTTGTCCCATGTTGGTCTCTGTTGGCATCCCCTTTTCCCACTTTTTCCTCTCAATATTTGTTTATGTTGTTGTATTCTAGAATGTGTTAATTTAAATGTACAATATACCTAACTATTATTTGAGGGTTCCACAATTGTACAAGCATTGCTTTTTAGTGGACCCCTCTTGTTTCCAATATGTATATCACTATTTTGTGAAAATTATCATTATTCATTTGTAATGTTTTGTTGGAAGCAAGAATAAATTGAAATTGAAATTGAAATGGATTAATTAAGTAGTACTATGAAATTAGTTGTACTAGCAGTTTTCTTTGAATAATTAAGATAAGAAATGGGAAATTTCACTGTCTTTTATGATTTTGGAGATCTTAGAATTTCTAAAATGTCATGATCAACACTAAGGAAAAGGGATAATTTCAGAAGATTCTGGACCATTGTCACCTGTTTTTCTGATGGTCTGTTAGTATAAAAATGAGACAGAGACTATTTATAAGTTGTTTATTTCAAGAGTGGTTGAATGTCTTGGAATTAACAAGATTAAAACAGTCGCGTATGATCTAGATATATGACAAGCCTATGTCTAAATGTTGTTTAAAACCCTGTGATAAAAGAAACACCGGATCACTGCGGTTCTGCGAAAAATTAACACACAGAATAGAAAACAGTTAATGAAAAAGATTTACATGTATAAAGTTACATAGAAATGTTGTGGGCAGATATGATGTGACACTTTCATGTATATCCAACTTGTTTCAAACCGTGGAAGAATATCACCTGGACTGATATTGTCTCCTATAATATTGTCTGCTAAATGAAAAAAAGTTGGGGAAAACTAAGAGTTATATTTCTTGGAATAATAAGTACATGTATGACAAAAAGATCATCAATATTGAAGCGTGTTGCCAATTTAAGGATTTTTCTAAATTATAGCAATCTACGCAATAATACAAATCATTAAAAAATAACTAAAGCAGGTAGAGTAACAAAATTGGGCTCTAAAAATAGAGAAATTTATGCTATTTCTCCTTGTATACATTATATAACTTTTTATCTTCTTGCTGAAGTGTAGGACTACCAACCCACAAATATGTGGGACATCGTCCTTGATTGGTTTATAAAAGGCTTCATACTGGCTTTCTACAGATCTTACGACATTCCTCTTCTTATAGTAATTTTGATTTTCCAAGAAGTCCTTCTTTCCTTAACCTTTATAAATTACTGGGACATCATGATCAATATAATTTTGTTTTCTTTAACTATAAGGCTGCTTTCTTGCACTCTTACATTTTTTTTCTTCATTTCGTTAAGCTGCATGTCTCTTTGTGAATAAAACTTATTCACAAGGTATATTTCTTTCCATGGATATTACTTTTGTTTAATTCCAATCTTTACCATGAGACCATTTTCAGCTTAAATTTTAAAATTTAACCAGATGCCTTACTTTCAATTAATATAACTATTGTTCAAGCTCATTTACGTTATGTAGTAACTCAGATTCTACTTCATGTCAAGTCAAAATTTCCTTCCTAGGTATGCACCAGATCGTATAATTTTAAGTAAAATATTGCAAAATCTCCCTTACCATTTTACCACACAAGCCCTTTTTTTTTTACTTATTCAATAATATTGACAAATTAGTTTGGCCAGTATAGATGTTTTTGGTAACTGTCCCAATACTGTTATTTGGCTTTCAAAATGAATTTCATATTCCAAGAGGTCTTTCTCTATTTGCATTAATTTTGTCCAAATGTTTTTTTTCTTTTAATGAATGAAACATTTTGTTTAAAATATTTTCCTCTTTGAACAAGCAAGTTCTGTCTTTTAAAAAATAAACGTTTTTTCAAGATCTCTCTCCCACACTCTCTCTCTCTACGCACAAATTATTTTTTGCAAGAATCTTTCTCCGTTTTAATTATCTTTTTTTCAAGGCAACAGTTTTCCATGAATGCCATTATTTTGTCAAGATCTTTTTTTCACAAATCATTTTTCTCAAGATATCCGCTTCTTTTTTGTAACCAATTTTCATTTCAAGGCAAATGTCTTTTATGAATTCCAATTATTTTGTCAAGATTTCATATTCTAAGGAAAATGGGAGTATCACAATCTCTACGTGATCAAGACTCGAAGGAAATTAGATGAATTACCTGCACTCTTGACATCTGGAATAACGGCTCAAGTATCTCTTCAAACGGCGTCCGTCCTTCCTTTGTATTCTTCTTTCTTGAGTAATAGTTGGGCATATCAAGAGTGTATTCATTCATTAATGTCATCTTAAAGATATGTATATTCAGGGAGTTGATAATTGTGTTTTCTTATTATTCTATACAAAAATATGTTACTTAAAGGGAAAGGCCAGTAGTAGGAAATAGCTTTATTGGTCAAACTAATTGATTAGTATTATTGAAATAACATAAAAAGGAGCGTGTGTCGAAAAATCTTCAAATGCAGAAAAATCAGTAAAAACGTTTATGAAAGCCACTGACATTGAGCCTAGATTCACCGTCAGCTTGGCCCGTCTGCGCTGGCCACATTCGAACGCTCGTTCGCGTGATTTGCTTGGGCGAATTACCTTGTGCGCATTTGCCATAGGATTTACACGCATCGCACGTGGCTGTATATCAACCGTCGCGATATCTATCCAGGCCGGATCGATATGATAATTTACCAAATATATCAATTAGTAGGCGGTTTCCAGGCAAAATTTGTATCATCACGTATTAGTCAAAACATTCTTTCACATGATTGGTAATAAGAGCTTCCATTTCATTTTTTGAGAGGGGGGCGTTTCCAGAACTGGTCTATACCTTTAACCATATTGCATTATAGTTTATCCGTTTTTACAAATGTACAAGTTTCAAAATTTACTTTATAGGAACAAAGTGCACAATTGCATCCTCATTTTCACATATCTACTCAGAATATGGAGGATATTGTACGATTTCCTTTTTTTTTTATAGCAGGAACCCTTACAAGTGGAGCAAATAATTTCCTGATTGACCGATCGTGATCAAGGATTTACCAAGTCCGGTCAAGCTGTCATGCAGGACAATTAAATGGACAATTATGATGACAAACATAGAAACATATCCGTTATAATGACCAACATTAGAAACATATCAGTATTTCGAGATTAACTGACCTTAGAAGTGTGGAGAGTCCTAAGAGCCCTCAAGATATTTCCACAATTATACAACTCTCGACAAGATATATATATAATATCTGCTTTAAAGCCAAATAACAGTATTGGGGAAGTTACTGAAAGCATCTTTATTGGCCAAACTAATTGATCAGTATTGTTGAAATAGTATAAAAAAGGCTTGTGTGGACAAATCTTAAACTTACAATAATTAGTATCGTTAAATGCAGAAATATCAGTTGAAACGTTGATGCATGCCGCTGACATTGGGCCTAAATTCACCGGCAGTTTGGCCCGTCTACTCCAGCCATATCGCATGCGGAGCGCATGAGGCAGCATTTGCCATAGGTTTTGCACGCAGCGGGCATGTGGTTTAATTTAATCTGTGCGATAGATTTTTTTTATTTTGAACATTTTATTTGCTCAAATACTCAATTTCAAAGCAGTTTACGTCCAAATATTTACATTAAAGATAAGTTATGATAAATTCTTTCATATATGGTTGGTGGTAAAAGCTTATTTTTTATTTTTTGTGTGTTGGGCGTTTCCCAGTACTGTTAATTGGCGTTAATATTATATCAGTGTCTAGAACAAGTCAGAACAAGGGCTATTCATTCCTTTTGGGCAATGTAGTGGTAGACATGCTGCAGTATTCAACATTTTACAAAACTAATTTAAATGTTCAAATTTTACTTGCCCAAACAAACAATTTACTTGCCAGCTTACTTTTAGAAGAGATTGTCATGTAAGGAAATACGTTATATTCCCGTAGTTGAAAAGAAATTTAAAGTGCCCGAGCAAACTAGACCATTTATGAAATTTTACTTGCCTGACATCAATTTGTACTTGCCCCGGGCAAGCGGGCAAGTGTTGAGCCCTGATACATGTATTCAAACAACCATAAATATCTAGTTTTGTTTTACTGCAAAGCAAGACTACATGTGCCTCCATCATCTCTATTCCCCTTGTCCTCATGCATTTCGTGATTTAAGACACTTAAAGGGATGGTTGAGTAATATACTTCAAGAAATACATTTTTTTACACATCAAAATCAGTACGCACATTAGCATCAGTCACATTAACACGCATGCATGTAGCTAGTATATACAGGGTGTTTATAAAAAAGCGGAACCCAACTTCCACCCGCAATATTTTATTTAATAAACATAATTATATTTATTGCAATATGGCATATCAAAGGTCAATTCATACTCTTTCGTTTGATACCAAATATGTTGTGATAACGTCATGCATGATTGAATAAAACCTTTTTTAAAAGGGTTATGTAAAAAGTACTTTGCGCACGAGAGTAGAAACTAATTGTTAAATGCAGTGTAAATAATGAAACAGTAGACAAAGTCAAGTGACATTTCATGATGTTTCTTGATTCATAGTTTGACATTTTATTCAACTTTGAGAAGAGTTGAGGGTCCAAAATCATCCCCAATGTCCTACCACATGACCCCCATGTCTGTCTGCACAGGTATGTGCTCGTGTTCAGTGGTCAGTTGCTTGGTCAGGCAAGGAACTGTTTAAAAAAGTATCTCCATGTTCATTTATTTACGGAACAAAAGGATTACAAGACAAAAGAACACAAGGAGAGGTTTGAATGAATGACCATCAGCCCGTGTTGATGAATAGATCTAAATCTTGTGCGCAAAGCAATTCTAACATTGCTCGTTTAAAATGCCTGCAATTCGATAACTACAAGATCAATTATTACCAAAGTGGTATCAAATGAAAGAATAATAAATCATCTTTAAGATGATATATTGCAATAAACATAACTATGTTTACTTCATAAGATATTGCTGGTGGAAGTTGGGTTCCGCTTTTTTATAAACACTCTGTATATATACATACACAGATTAATATCAGGATGTTCACAAATAATATACATATAACAACACACATACAATGATACATACACACATATCAAAATCAACGTCAGTACAAAAATACATGTACACATATATCAAAATTGACAGTACACACATACAGACATTGAAACATCAGAACACACATTAACATTGGTACACACACATTGCAATATCAGTACAAACACAAACACACATGCACACATACGAACATCAGTGCACACATAACATCGGTACACACACACACACGTACACACATATCAAAATCAGTACAGCGACACACACATACGCACTGTATAAATCTCATCCCCTCTCCTCTTTCTTCTTTTCACCCAGCCCATCTAAACCACTGCACATCATCTCATCACATCCATCCATGCACAATCTAAATTATGTGATAGGCCTGATCCGCTGAGCGGAAATAAGATGTCCCTATAAATATAGCATGCATCTCCCCTCGTCTGTACCACATCCTCTCATTCACCCATTTCACATCAGAAGGCTGACTGACACTAAAACGGTTTCAACCATGATCAAATGGTGTGAAATTGCACATCTAGTATTCCTTTCATCCATAACAAACCGTGTGAACCTTGCACATCCTCTCATCTACCCATTTCACATCAAAAGGCTGACTGACACTACAATGGTTTTGTAGTTGCTTTTGCCTTATGCTTAATTAGTAATTATTTGTAAAAATTGTATTTTGTTAATTAGTTGATTATGTTCTTAAGGTGCCCCGCTCACAAGCTTTGCTTTCAAGGGGTACCTCAACCATTATTGTTAATATTCTTGTATTTTACAATGTATATATTTTGATATTTGGTTGAAATAAAAAAAATGAAATGAAAAAATGAAATGAAAAAAAATGAAATGGTTTTAACCATGAAAAATGGTGTGAAACTGTGCACATCTAGCTAGCTCATCCACCCATTCCACATCAAAAGGTTGACCGACAGTAAAAATGGTTTCAATCATGAAAAATGGTGTGAAACTGCACATCTATATAGCTCTCATCCACCCATTTCACATCAAGAGGCTGACTGACACTAAAATGGTGAGAACCTTGCACATCCTCTCATCTACCCATTTCACATCAAAAAGGCTGACTGACACTCAAACGGTTTCAACCATAACAAATGGTGTGAAACTGTACACTTCCCCTCATCCACCCATTTCACATCAAAAGGTTGACCGACAGTCAAACGGTTTCAACCATTAAAAAATGGTGTGAAACTGCACATAATCCTCTCATCCACCCATTTCACATCAAAATGCTGACTGACACTATAATTGAAACGGGCTTTTCAAATGCATGTAAAAATATAACAAATATGAATCACTTATCTTGTGACTTGCCTAGATAAAGAGTTATCAAAATTTATGAATCAAATTCTGGACTAAACTTACTTGTGTAAGTGGGGCGTTTTCTCCGATGTCTATCGGCTTCTTCTGGCAACCCGCCAAAGTGGAGGGTGGTCTTTTGATATCTACTTCGACTGGATGAGTGAATATGAAGTATTTCTGCACCACTCAGAACCGGGAGTGTTTCACAAAGATTTTAAGTTGGACTTTACGTAACAGCTATTTGCATAAAACTAAAGACCCTCCTTGTTTAGTGAGGGAAAGATGAAGCTCAAAACAACACATGTCTTTTAAATAATTATATCTTTGTACGAAAGACATGTTAAAAAATAGTCCAACAAAAGTCTTAAAAATTAGAATCTTAAACTATCTTCCTTTTATTTTTATTTTCTTTTAGCTGACCAGAAAATAATTTTTCAAAAATAACAGGAAATACAATTTAACTTAGACTTTAGATAAAAACATGGATTTTGCTTAAAGGAACTAAAGAATACAACATACTTTGGCACTTATTCCATAGTTGATGACTTGTAAAATAGGTCTGCCGAAAAAATCTCCATGAAAATAAACACAGTAGTGATTTTAGACTAATTTTCTGATGGCAAATCTCACTTAGCAGCCAGTTTACACCCACATTTAGGGTCCAGAATCGGCAGCGTGATTGATATGTGATTGACAATTCATTGGCTTACGTCATCTACAGAATTTAATTCATTACCTAGTCCGTTCTTTAGATGACGTCACATTTTGGCGATTTAAAAGGGGCGTTCCCAGAACAATTAGATATTTACTAATTACCCCAAAATTGATTGATTTCATGGGAAATGACTGCCAAATTCTTTTTCTTGAGGACAAATTACTTATAGAGAGCCTAATTGTGAAAATTAGGTCATCTAGACGCTGTAGTTCCTTTAATGAGGAATACTTGTTATGATCATAATTAAGCTCAAAATAGTAAAAGAACAAAAACAGGAAATTCTAAATACAGCTCCGACTTGCTCTTTTAGTGAGTAACAAATTCCCCTGAAGTAGATTGTCAGTGATTACAACGATGACGATAGTCACATTTTTCAGAAATTATGAATTAATCTCATACATGTATCTCCTCATCTTGATTATGGATGATAATCATGATGCAGAAAAACAAACTAGAAAAACAATTTTTTTTAAAATAGATTTATTTATGCATTTTAATTAAATAATTCTTTCCCATGACGTTGGGAGCTTGGCAACTGATAAAGAGGATCTAATTTCCCAAATAGTAGATTGAAACTAGGCTTAAAGGGATAGTTGAGTTTTGGTAGAGAGGGCGCTAGACTACTTTTTTTTTTTGTGAGGTAATGACAAACTGAGTGTAAAATTTGAAAGAGCATAATATTTAAATAATAAAATCATCTTTGTTTGATCAAAATCGGTTCAGAGACGGCTGAAATATCCATAAATATAACAATTTGTAATAAACCTGGGGCCCCAGGTTTATTAGAGAATTTTGAACCAGCCGTTTTCTAGTTATAACTATTAGTTTGTAATGTAATGATGCAGGTTTTGGTTTACTAAAATTCGGTTTCACCAAAACTGTACTCTCCTTACCAGAACTCAACTATCCCTTTAAAATAAGAACAAGTATTCTTATTTTCTCTCATAATTCGTATCTAGATACAACATTCCCTGAACAGCTGCTGACTGGAAACAACAAAACTCAAAATAGAAGGTCAGAAATTCAAAGTTAAATTTTAGTTCTGACCTTTATTGGATTCTGCCCTTCCTTGAAAAGTCAATAGATGGTGCTGTATATACATACAAGTGATTTATAAGGCAAGATGGTGGGCGTACACCATGCTACCACGTGTGAACTTACTAGGTTCGTGATTCCACCAAGGAGCTTTCTACCGCCCCAGGGAGGCATTAGGCTGTTTTCGCAACCGGCAATGCGGCCTTCTACAACGCTAATCTTAGCGGGGGGTCGCACTCAGAGCGAAAATTTCCGCGTAGCGTCCAAACCTACGATGGTAGTTGGCCGAAATAGCGTCCGGTGTGCAGCGACTACGGAGCAGTGTAGATCGGTGGTGGTAAGCCCTTACTTCAATGGGTCAGCCAGAGGTCAGTGGGGTCAGCCAATCAGCGCGCTTGGTCACTCGAGCAAGGAGACGTTCCGCGTATTCTTCACTGCGAAACTGCAAATAGATCGCGACGGTAGCCAGAGTACGGAGACGGTCACAGCTCATTTAAATACCCCGTAGTCAGCACTTGCGTCGCCGTGCGAAAAGACGCTATTTCCTGGCTTGGAGACAGAGCGTACGCCAGCTGGGCTAAGACGGGCTCCGAGCCAATCAGAAGGCTTGAAAGTAGTGTGGTAAAGGAGAGCAGTACTTATCCTTGGATTTGGGAAGAGGGAAAACCCCCCTTTCAATCACAGCCAGACGGGGGTAACGCAAGGGATTAATGATACTTTCTGCAGGAATTCCTAATTCTAGAAAGGGATTGATTATGATCTCTTTTTAGCCAAGACATTAGACATTTTTCCTTGCCACAAGCTCTTATCTCAGAGACGTATCTAATGCCTAGGTCACAAATGCTCTGATTCGGGATAAGGGGCCCATACGATGCCACTTTTAGAGGAAATCTTGCAGGAATCTTAAGGCGGCCGCACGGGTGCCGTGGCTATCCTGCGGTCGCCGATGCATTTTCCCTCGCCGTACCACGTCGTGGGAGGTTATAACGCGGATTTAAAAAACATGCATCATACAATTTTTACTGGCCGTAAGCCCGCAGACATGTTGTTGGGAGCATCGCAAGGGCACTGCACGCGCCCAGCACGGACACCGTAGCATTTTTCCGAATATCGTAGGATTTTGCGACTCAATTTTGGGCCACTCAAATTGTATGGTAGTCGTTAGATGTCAAAGGGAGCCGTGCGAGCCGGTGAATATGTGACCGCTACACAAAGATACCGCAGACATCGTACGATATCCCAACTCCCTGAAATCATAGAAAATCCGCCGTAAGTAAAAAGATCGTGCGGCACCCAGAGCATTTGTGACCGAGGCATAACTTGGGTTGCAAATTTGAATCTGATCCGTTTTATCCTGTTTAAGTCTACAGTGTATGGACCAGCCCTGAATGGTTTATTCACTACATTTCCCTCCTTCCCATGCCAATTTTGGCACATAAGGCGGCGCCTATCTCCGATTCATTAGCCCTAGGCCACACGTCTACTAAATATAGCGAAAGCTACACAAGGGGGCCAGTCCTCTGGTAACTTGTGTTATTTAACTTTCCCTTCTCTTTTCTATAAATGCTGAGTGCCTGACTAGAAGGCAGAAGGTACCATTTTTAAAGTCTTTGGTATGACCCAGTCTGGGATCGAACCCGGGACCTCCCGTGCATGAGGCGGACACTCTAACCGCTAAGCCACCATGCTCGGTTTACCTTATCTCCCTATATCTGAAAATATATATGAACAGGATGCATTCTTTCAAAAGTGGTTAAATTACACGTTCCACAAGTTTATCCATTCACAAACAAAATTGCCTTGTCTGATGTAAGCTGTAAGATGACTGACCTTCAACTTTCTTGAACTTTTTCCTCCTTTTTGGCCATGAACTGACAGTTCCCAAACATAATTATGCATGTGACCTCTCACAACTGACCTTCTTCCACATCAGTGAACTCTCACAACATCTGACCTGCTTCTGTGTCAATCAATGACCTCTCACTACATCTGACCCACTTCTGTTTCAATGACCCCAATCCTACCTGCTTGTGTTATATTTTTTTAAAGTAAAGAATGTTCCAGGCTAGCACCTTCTGGAGGAAGTGTGAAACTGATAAACTCTGGAAAAATTCATCTCCCTTGCCCCAACCCCCTCCTTTTTTAAATTTTTAAATATAAAATAAAAAACACTCCATGCACCACCCACACATTCTCTTCAAACTGACATTTGCTAAACCAGTGATGTTGTTCCTCTATCTTTCTGTTTAATTTGATAATTTCTTGAAAGTGTTCATATTTCCCCCGAAGACAGGAAAGCCACATCCTGTTGTAACATCCCCGTTTCCTCTCTTCATCCATAAGTTTATCATAAATGGTCACAGATAGTGTAGCTGGTCGTTGCCCTTATAATTTGAATAAAGGATATCCCCTGTGGGATGGGAAGGGAGAAACAACAACAATTCTTTTCATTTCCCCTATTCCCTGAAAAAAATAGCTTTATTTCCCAAGAAAACAAATTTGTTTCCTTTTTTTCTTAAAAATACTTTTTCTTCCCCCCCCCCCCCCCCCCCCCGATCACGGCTGAAGATACAAGGTAATAGCTTGATAGGTGGCTAATCTATTCTTGTCATTTTTCCCAGGATGATAATTTGACCACAAAATTACAGCGCTTAATTCCCGTCTTCTATTAAAGATGTCAAATCAATCTGCCTTATTTTGTTTACACTCCACGGAGGTCTTTATAAAGTCAAAACAAATCTTCTCCATTTCTTTATCCTGACATTACAAATTACACTAGTATTTATCTAAGCCTGTCCATAAATTATTATCATTTAAAAAACATGAATAACAAACCTGATCTGGGTACTTGTGATAAAAAGACAAGTTTCAGTGCTGAAGAAAAATTACCTTTCGGTAAAAAACTATTTGAATATATTATAGTTAGCATTTCATTATACTGTTTCATGCATTTTTTCTAAATAATTGCAGATACCTGAATTAAAAAAAAGAACAAAATAATAAATAAAAAATACATAGAACATCCATCAGTAACAGAGGTTTCAATTTAAACTTGACTTACATCAAGAAACCCCCCCCCCCCCATTTCCCCATGATCTCATCATACCATACATCCAATCCCATTCTTTGGTTGACAAAAAAAATGTAATTTCCTCTCCGATTCCGAGAATCGCCTCTGACAATTGGCCGACTGCGTGCGGTGCTAAATGGATAAAGTCACGCAAACGCAACACAAATTGATGTCCATTGCCTTCCGCTCACTCAATGCTCAATGCCGGCCTAGCTAGCTTGGACTGTTCACGAGCACGACAAAATAATTAACCCGTTTCAAAAATTGCAATTCCCATACAAGATGATACATGACCTACCGGGTTCCCATAGGCAATGGGTTAACTCGTTCCCTACTAGATTTTGCGATTCCCATGATACATGACCCACCAGGTTACTGTATGCAATGGGGACAATTACCACTTCAGGTCCATAAATATGCAGGATGTTTCCTTACATCAGGTGGTATATGCTAATCCCCCCCCCTCCTTTATTTTATATTCGGTAGTTGTAAGTTGTAATAATTTATAGTTTATCTACAATGTATATGATTACAAATTTGCTCAAAATTTAGCTCTCAGGCTATAAGTAGCAAACATTAATACTTAAAACTTATCCATCCATCATCCATCCATCCATCATCCCTCAACGAGTGTTGCATAAGATTGATATATATGCCCCTGCTTCATTGGTTTAACCCGTTTCCTACTAAAATTTCGCTTCCATTTTGAGTGAATTTGTTCAAGACTATTTTGATTTGAATATATAGCATGCATACTCTGTAGACCACACTATTACTGACGAGTATTTTTCAGAATCACTCATGCACTGGTTAATTTTCCACTTCATTTCATGATTGCCATAAATATTAAGCGTATATAATTTTCACTTTCATCTGGGTGCCTATATGCTTCATGAATTTAACCCTTTCATTTGGCTGGGGTCTCTGGAGAATGCATGCATGGGGATTTCTGGATGGGACTGAGCTTGAGTTAAGTTTAATTATGCACATTGCTATTCTACTTCTCTCTCTCTCTCTTGTAAGTGATATTTATTCGTACTGTATGATTTGTATGTTATGCATAATTGTGATAAGTCTTGCCCTTATATGTGTTAATTATCATTTGTATTACTGATTTTGACTTCTGCACATATTTGTTTAATGTCCGGCAACAAATTTTATGTTATTTTATGTAACGTGACAATAAATGATCTATCTATCTATCTATCTATCTATGCATTAACCAAAATCAAACAGTATTGAATGAGTTAAACCAAACCAATCTAGGGTTAATAATTTTAAGAAATGGGTTACCTACTGTAACTAATTTTGGTATTACACTCACTGTCCATATACCACAGGCCAAGTTTTGACTGGACCAGTTCTGAATAGGTTGAATAAAACAATCATACAGTAGTTAGAATATATCCTTTCATTACCAGCTGAGAAAATATTACTAAATTCATACGTCCTTTACCACACCCTCCATTATACCAATTGCATGTCAAGTTTCATAAACATCTACTACTGTATAAGTTATCTCCACAAAGTTTTTCCAATAAAATTGCATATTTTTCCAAATAAAATAACCAATAAAACTATGACTACAAAAACATTAACAATTTCAACACATGTCTACACAAACGTTCTGGTTAAAACATTTCTGACTGTAACCCATGCATGGTGGGCATATGATGAAAAGTATTCACTGAACTGTATGGGTATGGCACTCTTCATAAGCTCATACATGTATCGTACAAACAACCCATATGGTACTGAAAATAGTCCATGTTAAATTTGTAAAACCAACTTTAATAGAAACAGATCTATTTCCTTCTATAAAACAACAAAAAAGGAAATCATCTATTCAATGTTTTGAGCTTTGAATGATAATTAAACTTCTGTTATAAGTATATTAAACCATATGTTGCTTTTTTGTGAAATAGCAATCGCAACATTTTTAAACTGAAATACATTTTCCGAAATAGACAGAGGAAGGTGATAAGCACGAAATAAAACTCTCAGTGATTTTTTTCCCCCACCTAAAATTGATTCTTTTGAGCATTAGAATTAGATACATCCACATGTACATGTATGTACAACAACATTTACCGTCCTCTTTTATGTAACCCGAAGCAATGAGCCCACCACTAGTTAACAAAGCATGGTGATTAATGAGCGCTGACAAGCTCCTTCCGGAATCTCCCTAGCAACGGCGGATGCAAGCCTAGCAACCACCTCTCGAGGATTCGGCAGCATCGCTAATTAACGGCAGTCTGCGCTCTCCCTCGCATCCTGTGCTGGAATACCCTCAGAGTGCGGCTATCGATTGACAGACATAAACCAACAATTTATTGCCAAATACCACTCTCAGTCACAGATTCATCTTCTCTCGCTTTCTCCCCATCTCCCCCTCTCTCTCTCTCTTCCTCCCTTCTCTTTCTCGCTCAATTCATTTACGTCTGTCACTGTTTCTCTTGAATTCTCCCTAGAACTCACGCCTTATTCTTTTTATATCTTTATTTCTCCCTAATTCTTTCTCTCTATATACATCTTTCCTTTCTCTATCATTATCCCCCCTTTCCTCTCATACTATCTCTCTCCCTCATTTTACTTAATTCTCAATCTTACTATTTTCTAGTCTAGCTGTCTCAAACTGGTTATCTCTCCCTTGCATTATATTTCTGTCTGTACATTTTTGTCTTAGCTTTTCTATCTCTCTCTCATCCTCCTCCTCCCTCTCCTTCCACTTTCCTTGTTTTTCTTAGATCGTCTTTCTTCCTCTTATCACTTTCTCACTTCCTCCCCCCCCCCCCCCCACCCCTCCCCCTCTCTCTCTCTCTGTCTCTCAGTTTCACTCTTCTTACCTCCTTATTGGATGTTCATCAACAACCTGGTTGTTCTCATTACCCCACCTTGATTTTCATCCCAGTTTACCTTTATAGCCCCTTGCATTATATTTCTGTCAGTACATTTTTGTCCTAGCTTTTCTATCTCTCTCTCGCTCTCATCCTCCTTTCACTTGGCTTGTTGTTCTTATTGTCTTTCTTCCTCTTATCACCTTCTCACTTCCTCCCGCCCCCTCCTTCTCCCCACCTCTACCCCTCCTTCTCCCCACCCCTCCCCACCCCACCCCACCCCTCCCCCTCCTTCTCCCCACCCCGCCTTCTTCCCACCCCTCTCTCTCCTTCTCCCCTCCCCTCCCCACCCATCCCCCTCCTTCTCGCCACCCCGCCCCCTCCTTCTTCCCACCCCTCCCTCTCCTTCTCCCCTCCCCTCCCCACCCATCCCCCTCCTTCTCCCCACCCCGCCCCCTCCTTCTTCACACCCCTCCCTCTCCTTCTCCCCTCCCCACCCATCCCCCTCCTTCCCCATCCTTCCCCCCCCTCTCTCTCACTCTTCTTACCTCCTTATTGGATGTTCATCAACAACCTGATTGTTCTCATTACCCCACCTCTTGATTTTCATCCCAGTTTACCTTAGCCCCTCTCATCTTTTCTCTAATCCCATATGAACCACCCCTACTTATTTCTCCCTTCATCAAACTAGATACCTCCACTTCCCTTTTACTACTTTAATATTCATCCATCCCCGATCCTGATTTCCAAAGACATTCTTCCCCATACTTATAGGCGTACTGGGGGGTGGGGGGGTGTTTAGGTATTTAAACACACCCGGACTACCCCACTGAATGAAGCTAAAACTATACCCCCTTGAAAAAATCCTGGGTACGACTACTCATCTTAGAACTATTTGGGGCAATTAATTTACTTTAACAGAATGCTTTTAACAACAATTTGTATTTACTTACTCCATAGTGCAATTGACTAGTGTGTTTGTCGAACATATCTAGAAGCCAACATAAATGTTATAACTTTACATATCCATGTTCATCAATTAGTCTTAAAAACTTCTTTTTTTTAAACAGGATCCTGCCGTTATTCTTTAACTCCAGAGTCTTTTCAACAGTTCTTTTTCACAAGTGCTACCTGAAAATCCACCACATCAAAATGAAACTCAATGGCCCGGATTCACAAAGGAGGTTTGTATAAACCATGGTCTACATCTATGAAGTGCCATTTGTAAACTGATGGAGAAAGAATGTAAACTCCTTACTTGTTAGCAATGTTGATTGCACACATTTACTAAAGGCACCAAATAAATGTTTGTCTTCTCACATGGTGAAATTTGCTGGTTAGCAAACACTAACAGTCATATCATTAGAAATTAGAAATTGTTTTACTTGTATACGAGCAGCACTCCATAGATGTAGACCATGGTATAAACCATGGTTTATACAAACCTCCTTTGTGAGTCCAGGCCATTGTAAGTGGGTCTAGACACCTGAAGGAGGTTACCATTAAGCCTTTGGTGCCTGTGCATGGGATTTGCCTTGCTGGCGTCTATGGAGAATGCATGTTATAAACTTAACTCGTCTTTATATATGGCCTTGGCATTTGCAAGCTGTCCTAGTTTTAGTAGGAAGCCTCGAGAAGGGACTTCAAAGGGAAAAATCCCAGTTAGTAAAAACTAATTCCGTCTGGATCGAATGGCAAGAACGAAAGATTGAGCAAATCCCATGGTTTTTACAAAAATACTTCCTGTCCACTTTGCAACAGGTGTAACATTGAGAGAAAGTAGTTCAGGTTATTGACTATTTCATCTTAGTCTTAAGGGATATCAGCACTATATATGAACTCTACCTGAACTTGTCTGACCCTCAAGATCATAATTCCGCATCAGAAACAAATTCTAAAAAACTACAAAACACAAATTACATGCCAAGGTGTAGCCAAGAACAAACCACACCATGGCAACGGCAGTGATAGAACTATTGCTCCCGTGATAATTGCTGTGAAATATAGGGTAAGGGTTAGGTTCAAGTGATCCACTAACTTCATAGTTCATAACATGTTTCTAAAAATAATATTTGAGACTTCATTCATACACGAATATCAATGTAAAATTCTTCTGAATTATGTGTAATAGTTTCATAAGAAAACAAAAGTGACCTAGTGAAAAAAGTGATTATGTATGGCAGATTTTATCACTAACTACCAACTGAGTTTTGACGAAATAAATCATTTATCTCCATAATTAAGGAGACATTTGAACAATGAAACCCATTTCATTCTTCTGTTACCATATGAGCCAAACAACAGGGTACAAAAGAAATGTGAACACTCCAAGTGATTTTGGTTGAACTTGACAAAGTTAATGGATCACTTTAAGTTTAAAAAGTTTCTGCAAACATTCACGTGTCTAACATTTTCAAGGACAAGGAGATTTTCGAGGAGATTTTTAACAGCAATCAGAGGTATAGTTATGAAATACATGCCCCACAATTGTAATGACTTCCCCAAAAATGTGTACCAGTATGTCCAATAGACATAGATATATGTGACCGGCTATAGCAAAACCCTGCACTTAATTGTCGGTAATTCATGTTTTGAAGAAATGGTCATTTTAAGTTCACATAATGTGTGTAAAAGTCTTATGATTGTAAAATTGAAACAATCATATCTTCGCCAATTATTGACCAATTTGTTAGATCAAAGCATCATATGAAAGCTTGTGATGAGGCCTTTTTAATTGTATGAACATCTACATTTTGATTTTTACCGACAAGTGCAGGGTTCTGCTATAGCCGGTCACGTATAGCTTTGTACTAAGTTTACAAAAGTCCTTGCCCAAACATTTTCTATCCATCTGCTAACAGCTACACGTAGATCTTCTTTATCTTTTCTTTCTTGTCCTAATGCAGACTGTCTCATAAATAAATGGGGATTTCAGAAAAGGGTTTTCCCTTTTCCATTGGAATTGAACAAGAATTAATAATTATGGATCAGTATGCCTTATATCTAGCTTTGTACTCTAGATGTTCCAAAAAGTCCATCTGCTAACAGCTTTTTCCTCCTAAATTATTCACTATAATCAGTGGCGTACATGTAGCATGGTCGGACGGTTTCGGGGGGGGGGGGGCACACAAAAGATTGGGGGACACACCTTAAATATATTTCTTTATTTTTACACAGGTTTTCCCTTATGTTTTTTATTGTTTTGGGCAAATTATTGAGGGGGCACGTGTAGCTACGCCACTGAATATCTTACTGAGGAATATGAGATAAGAGATACCTCTTGAAGTTGAGAAAAGAATATTGATTACCCGGTGGGATTTAATAGGAATCAAGGGAATCCAATGGAATTGAAAAATAAAGTACAATATCAATGACAAAATAGTCCTTGCCCAAACATTTTCAATCCATCTGCCGACAAGTCCATCGTAATCTTGTCTTTAACCATTTATACAGACTATATCAAAGGTATATCTTGAGGCAACTTTGAGAAAAGAAATATATCCATAATCCTTCGGGATTTAAAAAGGAATCTACGCTATCTATATAAAACCTACAAAGTCGTCCTTACCAGAGCATTTAAATCCATCTGCTAACAACTTCACCTAAATCTCTTCTAAATAACCGTCCGAGGTATTGCAGATTATGTCAATGATATTGAGGCTTAACTCAAGAAAAGGATATCAATTATAGAAATTAACATTTTGTATAAGCTGGCAGTCCTTGTCCGAGCATTTTATACCCATCATCTAAATCCAATCCATTGCAAACTGTAATTGTGTGCACTTGTGAAAAGAATCAAATAAATGTTTCCCTTTTTGCTTAATTAAATTGCATTAATCGTATATTAGTTATTTTGATGTTTGTAAATATTGTTGCAAATGACACTGCAATTCAGCTTGTAGCTGCGAATGTGACATTTTTTTGAATAAATACCATTATTATTAATGATTTTTCTCGATATTCTTTAAAACATTATCAACTAGATAATATGTCTGATACATGAAGGTATATTCATATGACCTGTATGTGTGTTGATGCATTTGCATGTATGTGTGATTAATATATGTATACAAGACTCATTGGTTTGATTACTTTAAAAGTCATCTCATTAGTGTGAATTTGTTCGATAAAAAGGTTTAAAGGGTACCATCACCTAAAAATAATATTCTTATAAATGAAAGGTAACATCTTTAGTAGTCCATTCCATCAACAAGTTCACAAAAATCTGTTTCCAGAAAGAAAAAAAATAATTGGAAAACGCATCACCATTCTAGGGGGCACGTGTAGCTATGCCACTGAATATCTTACTGTGGAATATTGAGATGAGAGATACCTCTGGAAGTTGAGAAAAGAATATTGATTACCCGTTGGGATTTAATAGGAATCAATGGAATTTAATAGAAATGAAAAATAAAGTACAACATCAATGTACAAAATAGTCCTTGCCCAAACAATTTCAATCCATCTGCCAACAAGTCCATCGTAATCTTGTCTTTAACCATTTATACAGACTATATCAAAGGTATATCTTGAGGCAACATTGAGAAAAGAAATATATATATTATCAATAATCCTTCGGGATTTAAAAAGGAATCTATGCTATCTATTATATAACATGTACTGGTATAAAACCTACAAATTCGTCCTTACCAAAGCATTTAAATCCATCTGCTATTACAACTTCACCTTAATCTCTTCTAAATAACCGTCCTAGGTATTGCAGATTCTTCTTGCTTATGAGGCAGCACAGCTTCAATGCAACATCACGCAAGTTTTGTAGCCAGTGAACAGTGCCGGGGTCCAAGTTGTTTAAGTCTGGGTTTGGTTGGCCGGGTGGGCGAAGGGTTGGGCACGTACTCTTCTATGATGTGGGAGGCTGTCTGCTCGGGTGCTCCACATGTGCAAGCCGGAGAAGGTCTGAGTCCCCAGCGGTGCATGTTGGCATTAAAGCCTGTTGAGAGTGACCCAATACTTTCGGGGTAGGTCCACGCCTTCCATGCGGTGAGGGTGTTGTGGGTGCCTTCCCGCAAGGTGTCAGCATGGCGACTGAACGGTCTGCATGAGCGTAGGCGTTGGCGGCCCGGTTGTGTGTTCTGGATGGTTTGGTGTAGAGGGTGTGTACAGTTTTGGAGTGCCTTGTTTACTAGTTGTTGGGTATAGTGTTCTCTGCGGAGGGCGGGGGGAGCAATACCAGCGAGCACTGGCAAGAGGTCAGTTGGTGTTGGTCTGAGGCATACAGTGATGATCCTCATGGTCTCGTTTAGGGTGGTGTCCAGTTTGGGTGTGTGTGAGCTTCGACACCATGCAGGGGCGGCGTACTCGGCAGCACTGTAGACTAGTGCGAGGGCGCCAGTACGGAGTGTGGGAGTTTTAGCACCCCGGGTGGTGCCCGCAAGGCGGCGGAGTAAGTTGTTCCTAGAGGAGACTTTGGCTCGGAGTGAGTCGAGGTGTGGTTTGAAGGTCAGCTGTCTGTCGAGCTTTACTCCAAGGTATGTTGGGGTGGGGGTGCAGGGCAGTGGGTTCCCGTTGACTTTGACTGTGAGCTGGCGGTTTGCTTCTTTGGTGTTGAGGTGAAATATAGGGTAAGGGTTAGGTTCAGGTGATCCACTAACTTCGTAGTTCATTTATAACATTTTTCTAAAAAATAATATTAGAGACTTCAATCATACACAAATTATATCAATGTAAAATTCTTCTGAATTATGTGTAATAGTTTCATAAGAAAACAAAAATGACCTAGTGAAAAAAGTAATTTGTATGTCAGATTTTATCACTAACTACCAACTTCGTTTTGACTTATAAATAATTTATCTCCATAATTAAGGAGACATTTTAACAATAAAACCCATTTCATTCTTCTGTAATACCATATGAGCCAAACAACAAAGTACAAAAGCAATGTGAACACTCCAAGTGATTTTGGTTGAACTTGAAAAAGTTAATGGATCACTTTAAGTTTTAACAAGTTTCTGCAAACATTCACGTGTCTAACATTTTCAAGGAGATTTATAACAGCAATCAAAAGTAGTTATGAAATACATGCCCCACAATTTTAATAATTTTCCCTTGTCAGGGGTTAAAACAAAATTATATGTACCAATATGTCCAATAGACATAGATATATAGCTTTGTACTCTATTTTTACAAAAGTCCTTGCCCAAACATTTCCTGTCCATCTGCTAACAGCTACACGTAGGTCTTCTTTATCTTTCCTTTCTTGTCCTAATGCAGACTGTCTCATAAATAAATGGGGATTTCAGAAAAGGGTTTTCCCTTTTCCATTGGAATTGAACAAGAATTAATAATTATGGATCAGTATGTCTTATATCTAGCTTTGTACTCTAGATGTTCCAAAAAGTCCATCTGCTAACAGCTTTTTCTTCCTAAATTATTCACTATAATCAGTGGCGTAGCATGGTCGGACGGTTTCGGGGGGGAGGGGGGAGGGGGCACACAAATGATTGGGGGACACACCTTAAATATATTTCTTTATTTTTACACAGGTTTTTCCCTTATGTTTTTTTTATTGTTTTGGGCAAATTATTGAGGGGGCACGTGTAGCTACGCTACTGAATATCTTACTGAGGAATATGAGATAAGAGATACCTCTGGAAGTTGAGAAAATAATATTTATTATCCATCTGCCAACAAGTCCATCGTAATCTTGTCTTTAACCATTTATACAGACTATATCAAAGGTATATCTTGAGGCAACTTTGAGAAAAGAAATATATCCATAATCCTTCGGGATTTAAAAAGGAATCTACGCTATCTATTATATAACATGTACTGGTATAACACCTGTCTTCCTTACCAAAGCATTTAAATCCATTTGCTAACAACTTCACCTTAATCTCTTCTAAATAACCCTTCTAGGTATTGCAGATTATGTCAATGACATCATCATCATCATCATCATCATCTGTACGGAAGGGTAGGTTGATGTCCTGTTGGTCTTCCGGTCAAACCGAACCCTCGTTGACTTTCAAATTGGCAACATTTGGTATGTTTGTGAAGGAAATTTTATTTTTTCTAAGGATATTAACTTAATCCGCGATAAAAATGTTGAAATTTGACTAAAAAAGTCTTCGAAAATGGGGCAAAAGTGAGCAGTCTCCGAGACTGAAATTCGCTCAACGATCGGCCTGAAAATCGTGACGTCATCGGTAGAACGGGCCCGGCCGATCAGCTGATCAAGCAAAGCAATGCGCGTGCATTATACGGCGTTGTGTATTGCTTTTTGATAATGTATGATCGAGCTGGACAGTTTTATTTCGAGGAAAATGGAGGAAAATACTCTCGAACTGAGTTTCGCAATGGATTTTCCGAAGAAGATGAAGAAGAGGACAGGAATGATTAATCAGACAGCGACAATGATGACGGGATTTGGGAGATTTTTGGCGCTAGCTCACTATTGTACCCGCACGGTGTCGGCACGCTACGCCGCTAGCTGCCCGTGACGCGCTCGTGAAGAGTACCATACAAAACACAAATGTAACGTACCCAAAATCAACTAAATCTTCGACCATTGCTCAAATTATGGTCATGATTTCAAAGAAGTTACACAGAACAGGTAAAAAAAGATAACTACTTTGAAATCATGACCATTATTTGAGCAATTTTCGAAGATTTAGTTGATTTTGGGTACGTTACATATGTGTTTCGTAGGATACTCTTCACGAGCACGGCACGGCCAGCTAGCGGGCCAGCGTGCCGACAACGGAGTGCGGGTTTCAATGCGCCCTTTCCCCCAGCATCTTCCCCGACAAACTGTGCATGGACATGGTACAATTCGCTATACAATTGCCGCAGTCATACGCCAGATCGACAAATCTATCACTTTCATGGCCTCTTTGACATTATTATAGTTATATTTCACTGTCGGCTTAGAATGCCGACAGAGAAAAATACAATATAATGTCAAAGTCAAAGAGGGCATGAAAGTGATAGATTTGTCGATCTACCATACGCCATGTACCTTTTCCCGACTTTGCGACTCGAATTCAACTTTGTCGATACTGGCGAACTCGCGATTTCCACCTCAAAACCATGCCTGAAATCTTCACTTCCTTCAGACATTTCCACCATTCTCCGATTTTGCAGATTTCAGGTCGAATCTAACAAGAAAAATGATATTGACAAGGTCGGCGTTCTATTGATTGAGCAGGGCAGCATAACTCGCGCTCGCTGGACTGGGGGATCGTTGGGGGAGGCAACGGGTACCGCTCTACCGTCGGCGGCCGTGGTTTGGGCCTATTCTACCTGTGACGTCATCAAATTTCTCTGCACCAAATCGCCGTCAAATGGCGAAAATCGGGGTTTAGAATAAGAGTTTACATTTGCTTTTAATTGTTTTCTGGGCGGTGTTAGGGCTTCAAAATTAACTTTTTCATGCTCAGTATGTTCTCAGCTTTCAGAAGAGGTACAATATGCATATTATAGGATCTTCATTGAGTTTTCGAACTATGGGTGGGCGGTCGCATGAGACGGATTGTTGATATTGAGGCTTAACTCAAGAAAAAGATATCAATTATAGAAATTGACAATTTGTATAAGCTGGCAGTCCTTGTCCGAGCATTTTATACCCATCTTCTTAATCCAATCCATTGCAAACTGTAATTGTGTGCACTTGTGAAAAGAATCATATAAAAGTTTCCCTTTTTGCTTAATTAAATTGCAAATAAAATTGTTATTAGTTATTTTGATGTTTGTAAATATTGTTGCAAATGACACTGCAATTCAGCTTGTAGCTGCGAATGTGACATTTTGTTGAATAAAATACCATTATTATTAATGTTTTTTCTTGATATTCTTTAAAACATTATCAACTACATAATATGTCTGATACATGAAGGTATAATATGACCTGTATGTGTGTGTGGATGCATTTGCATGTATGTGCGAATACAAGACTCATTGGTTTTATTACTTTAAAAGTCAGTATCTCATTAGTGTGAATTTGTTCGATAAAAAGGTTTAATAAAGCGGCAAGATTATAGCATTAGAGAATGATCACAAACAAATTGCTACACTATCGCTTTTGTGAAGTACAAATGATTGCTTTGTCGATTGTTAACGGTTTGCTTCCACGAATCCCTGATTTAATTGAAAATTGATCATAATACTAATAACAGATTACATTTAAATGACATTTAATACATCAGTTTCTAAGCGCTGCACAATTAATTCTGATATTAATCCTTACCTTGACCTATTGGCTTTAAATTATCCTCCTGAATCCCAATAGGTAATGCCATGTTCAGTTACTGATCACAGTATGAAGAGTTAAAGGGGTAGTTCAGTTTTGGTATAGAGGGCGCTGCACGATATAATATTTTTGTGAGATTATCAAAAACTGAGTGTAAAATTTGAAAGAGCATACAATTTTAATGGCAGAATAAACTTCATTTGATCAAAATCGGTTAAGAAAGGGCTGAAATATCAATATATCCGATCTAATTAAATCTGGGGCCCAGATTTACTTGATGATTTTTTATTTATTTTTTTTAAATGCTTACACTTTTTCAAAATTTTTCAAAAGAGGTTTTTAAATAGTTGTTGATGATCTCTCTATTTAATCATTATTTCAACAAAACATCACATGCATAATTTTGTATGAAAAATGGTTGAAACCAATGCTTTTCAGAGAGCGCACGCCCTCTTGAGCTTTAACAGCTCTTTTTCCACCTGTTATTCAAAGAAATCATGCCATTAACCTCTTCATTACTTTGTCCTTGTATTGATCACATTAAATTGACTGGAATATAGCAAAACCCTGCACTTGTCGGGAATCCATGTTTAGAAGAAATTGGTATTATAATTCACATAATGTATGTAAAAGACTTATGTTAGTAAAATTTAAACAATCATATCTTTGCCAAATATTGTCCAATATTTTAGAACAAGGCATCACATGAAAGCTTATGATAAGGCCCCTCTAATAGCTTGAAATTTTAAATTTTCGTATTTACAGACAAGTGCAGGGTTTTGCTATATTTACTATATTTTGGGAAGTGCCCTGTTCCGTTTTTTTGTTGGG
This sequence comes from Echinarachnius parma, assembly GCA_037951105.1. Taxonomy (NCBI): domain Eukaryota; kingdom Metazoa; phylum Echinodermata; class Echinoidea; order Clypeasteroida; family Echinarachniidae; genus Echinarachnius; species Echinarachnius parma. The sequence goes on along the minus strand of JBAMJV010004934.1, from coordinate 15,371 downwards.
CCACCCTGTATATCTCTAGTCACGTTTTACTGTACTAAAACCCTCATTCACTTCAGGTGTATGTAGGATAAAGTCACAAGGCCACTGACTAAAAAATGGGGTGCTTGGGGGCAGGCGCGCCGGAAGCAGTTTTGGATTGGGGGGGAAAACCTCAAGGGGGCTCACAATTTGTGTGGGTAGGGGCTCATGCCCAACCACACTCTGGGTTGCCAACTTTGAGCCCGATGTGAGAGTGAGACATTGCGAGGGAGCGAAGCGACTGAGCGGGGGGAGGGAGATTTTGCATTTTTTGACTTGAAATTGTGCAATCTGGTGCATACCTATAGATAGGGAATTCGGCTGTATTTGGGAAAGCGTGATATGATTTGATCGACCAGAAAGTTTTGATATATTTTTCACGTAGAAAACAAATAATTGACACACTAATAAATATGATGTACCCCAAAACACACACACAACAACATAAACCATAATTAGGCAACATTATGTATGATCCAACAACACACAGGAGGGGCGGATCATCCTGTATGCTAAGGGGGGTGGGGGTTTGACCCAATGACGATGCGGAGCATCGTCCATGAGCCGCGAAGCGGCGATTTTGAACCCCCGTAAGTGATTTTTTCACTTTTTCACTGATACGTTTTCACTTGGCAGCCCAAGGGGAGGGGGGGGGTTAAACCCCCTAACCCCCCCCCCCTGGATCCGCCACTGCACAGCCAATAATGAGTCCCGAGGGAGCGAAGCGCCTGAGGGCTGGGACAGGGAGGGAGGGGGAGGGTCTGGGAGGGGGTATCCCCCTCCCACGGTAAGAAAGATTTTGCATTTATGGACTTGAAATTGTGCAATCTGGTGCATACCTAGATAGGAAATTCGGGCTTAAGATTAACTGTATCTGGGAAAGCGTGTTATGATTTAATATATTTTTCACGAAGAAAACAAATACTTGACGCAGTAATAAATATGCACCCAAACTCTTCTTCTTCTTCTTCTTGGTACTGCAAACAAACTCCGCATGATGCGGATATACAGTTGCAGGCACTTGGTGGGTTTAGGTGTGCGCGCCTAATTGGGGAGCCCGTGGTGGGCCCTCCTAGTGAAATCTAGCATATTCATCTTACTCAAATGTCCTTGAAATGCATGCAACGATGTGGCTTGTCGTGCGTTATTTGGTAAGAGATTCCACTCCGCCAGAGTTCTTGGTATGAATGAATATTTATAGCAGTCCTTCTTGGTTGTGAGTCGTTTGAACGAAAGAGCAGATGACTTTCTTGTTTGGATTCCCCCTGATGAGTCTGTCCGGTATTTGTCTGAGTCAATTTCAGCAGTGTGCTGTATTGATTTGTATAATAGATTGAGTCTGGAGGTAGCACGGCGATCTTCCAGGGGTTTCCATCCCAGTACCATATTTGACTATTGTATTTCCATCCCAGTACCATATTTGACAGAAATATTGTATTTAGTGTCATACACATTTCCAACATAAATCATATGGCGCATGTATGATCCAACAACATGGCCTACAGCCAATAATGAATCCCGAGGGAGCGAAGCGACCGAGGGCTTGGGCAGAGCCAGAGGGGGAGGGTTTGGGAGGGGGTATCCCCCTCCCACGGGGAAGATTTTACATTTATATACTTGAAATGGTGCAATTTAGTGCACTTCATGCCATACCTGTGAAGGAAATTTAGAATCCGAGTTACACAAAAAAAGAATAAAATGTCTATGCTCTCATCAGATGTTTACAACAAACTGAGATCATCTGTTCGCGCGCAAAGCGTGCAACGAAAATTGAAAATGGATGTATAAACTAGTTTGTGAACGTTAGCTCATACATTTGATTGTGTCTTTCCCACTCTTTTTAAAAATTTTTTTGGGGAGGGGGGGGCTTTTTGGGGGGGCAAAATTGCATTTTGCCCCCCCACTTTTTGGATTGGGGGGGCGGCTGCCCCCCCTGCCCCCCCACTTCCGGCGCCTATGCTTGGGGGCTGATGACCCGTTCCCCCCCCCCCCCCCCCTCCCCCCAACCCCAAGAAAATAGTCAAATATGGTATGGCTAAAAATTATTGATATTTTTCATAATATTACACATGTTTACTAAGTACCAACCAAGCATGGTGGCTTAGCGGTTAGAGTGTCCGCCTCATGCACGGGAGGTCCCGGGTTCGAACCCAGACCGGGTCATACCAAAGACTTTAAAAATGGTACCTTCTGCCTTCTAGCCAGGCGCTCTGCATTTATAGAATGGAGAAGGGAAAGTTAATCACACAAGTTACCAGAGGACTGGCCCCCTTCTGTAGCTTTCGCTACATTTAGTAGACGTGTGGCCCAGGACTAATGAATCGGAGATAGGCGCCGCCTTATGTGCCAACAACGGCACGGGAAGGTCTTTAACTTTAACTTTACTAAGTACCTTTAGAATATTAAACCTGGAGATTTACCCTCTCATATCCCCTCAAAGTCTTTTAGGCTGCAGTGCAGGGTCTAAACAGTCCCCATAGTAACAAATTTCTCTTTCTTATACATGTAAACATTTTCATTATTTTTCAATAAAAAGAAGAAATTTCTTTCTCTCCCCGCCCCCATTTATAACTCCTTTTCTTTCTAAATTGATTTTCAGCTGCAAACAAACAAAAGCTTGCCTAATTCTCAAGGCTTCTATTCTAAAAAATTGTAAACAAAAACAAAAAATCAAAAACACCTCGCTGGTTACACTTATCAATGTAATGAAACAGCGAAAAAAATACACGGGGGCGGCGGGCGAATTCGCCCCCGAAATGCCCAAATTCGCCCCCGAAAATAAAATATTCGCCCCCGAAAAAATACAAAATAAAACATTTAAAAAAATGTTTTTTTTCTTCTTTTTTTTTCAGGATTTTTTGTGGGATTTTTCTGTTTGGATTGTGATAAAATGCTTATAAAATGATCACTTACAGCATTATAGCTTATTAGTAGCCCCTGAAATTCGAAAAAGAGCCCGGAAATTTGTAGCCCCCGAAAGTTGGAAAAGTAGCCCCCGAAAATGGAGCCCCCGAAATAAAAATATTAATTTTTTCGCTGTAATGAAACCATGTCAAGCGTACTTGATATTCAGCGAAAGAGAGAGAGAGAGAGAGAGAGAGAGGAATTTTGTATCTGTCGCACAAGGAAAATCGTATCCGTTACACAAAAGCCCATAGAAGCGCGTGTAAAGTTGGTATCGGTCACTCAAAACCTGAATGTGCGACGGATACAAGTGTATCCGTTGCACAATTATGACGTAGGATGCCGAGTGTGCAAAATTCAAGAACTGCGATATCACTGCACCGTATCCTCGGAAGCTGAGCGCTGCCAAAATCTGTATTACAGCAGTGAAAAGGTAAGAATTTGCTTTGATTCGAAAGTTTCACCAAATATAATTAATTTGAATTATTTTGCTGACGTCATTAGTGAACATTGAGCGAAGTTTATTTAAAGAATGAGTGAGTTTTAACTTATATCGACCGTTGTTTCCTCGTTGCCCTAGGCTATCGTCTAGACGGTAGACCAGTCCCATACATGCACTATTTTGTTAGTTATATATTGGACAACATTTTGGGTCAATTCAAATTGCACTTCACTTGCGTTTTATAAAGACCATTTGACTTGTCAAACTTTTAAAGGTATTACTTATGAATTAAACTAAATAATCTGGTGTGCACGAAACTTATCAAGCCTCTTTAAGACTTTATGGCTTTTAATTGTGCACCCCTTTTCGGAAATCATTAATTGATATATATTTTTTTTTTTTATTTCTTGAATGGTTCATATTGTAAATCTCGCTTTCATTTCTCTTTTTCTATGTGTGTGTGTTATTTGTGTATGCCGTTCATATAAAATGTTGTGATGCTTTTGTAATAAGCTGTTTAATGTTTTTTTTTATTTTTTATTGTATATGAATCCTTGAAATCATGTATTTTTTAACTTGAATTTGAATCGGAATAAATGCTCAAATGAACCAACGTACGAAACCACAAATCACTGCATCAGCCATTAGGCATTACATCGACAAATCTATCGCTTTCATGGCCTTGTTGACATTAATTATTGTCATTTTCACTATCATGTCGGCATTCTGGCATAGATTGCCGACCGTGAAAATGACAAAAATAATTTTGTACTAATTCAATCAATTAGGTCTCAAATTTTGGTGATTTCTAGAGGCTATGTGGAGAGTTTTAATTACTTTATTATTTGTATTTATTTATTTATCTATTTATTTATTTATTTATATTTGCACATGTGCCGGACTCGGACTCGGACTCGGACATGCCGGACTCGGACTCGGACATGCCGGACTCGGACATGCCGGACTCGGACTCGGACATGCCGGACTCGGACTCGGACATGCCGGACTCGGACTCGGACTCGGACTCGGAAGGCCGGACTCGGACTTGGACTCGGACTCGGACTGACTGGACTCGGACACATCACTGCTTAGCAGCCAGTTTACGCCCCACCCACATTTAGGGTCCGGAATCGACAGCTTGATGGACATGTGATTGACAATTCATTGGCTTACGTCATGACGCGTCATCTACAGAATTTAATTCATTAATCCGTTCTTTAGATGGCGTCACATTTTGGCGATTTAAAAGGGGCGTTCCCAGGACAATTAGATATTTAATAATTACCCCAAAATTGATTGATTTTATGAGAAATGACTGCCAAAATCTATTTCTTCGGGAAAAATTACATATAGAGGGCTGAATTGTGAAAATTAGGCCATCTAGACGCCCTAGTTCCTTTAAGTTTATTTGCAGCAGGGGGAAGAGGTTCAACTCCACATAATGCTATTATAATGTAGCTATGTGTGTCAGTGGGCGGGCAGAACAAAATATGCATTTCCACGATGCGATTCTTTACCGTAGTTATTAGTTAACTATAATCAGCGATGGGCTACTGGCTGGAATTTTGTCAAAAGAGGGCTACGCCATGTAGAGTTGAATAAATCGGACCCACGCCATTTTGGATGATCGACGTAGAAAGTGATATGACAATATTATTAGGGGTCGAGCACACATTATGTATTTTACTTTGATTTTGTTTGTTTACAGGTTTGTTTGAAGACCAGGATCTTGAAATATACTTCCCAAACCCATCATGGGGAAATACAACCCATTCATTTACCCATAACCCCAATTTTGCTTGTTTAAGCACAGACTGGCATGGATTCAACACGTATTGATTATTTACTTTTGCATTAATTGCAGGCATACGTAAGAGGCCCAGCTTGTGCAAGCAGACTGGTAGTCTCTAGCACCCGACAGTGAGAGCAATGGAGGTCAAGCAGCTTAGACTGTGCAGCATAATCATCCGCATAAGAGGAAGATCATGAAAGGTAGTGTATATTCAGTATTAAAATATTCCATGAACCACTAAGGCACATGTAGGTGTCAGGCTTGTTTCCTTTGTATGACTATCGGCATGCAAACATAAAACAAATCGTGCATTTTCTGTAGCCAGTCATCTTGTAGTGTATTGAATCAATGATTTTGTTCATATAGTGAACAAATAGGGGAACAAATCAGGGTGGTTCAACCCTCATTTTAAAAGAGCCCCCCAAAATTTGTTTAGTGTTCAGCACTAATCATAATTAAAGAAGACTTTTTCATGAAGGCGAGCTTGAAAAGTATTCACTGAACAAAATTTAAGTACATGCAGTTTATTTTTATGCCTCCACAACAAAGTGGCCAGATCGAGGCATTATGTGTTTGGAGTGTCCATCCATCTATACTTCCCTTCTATGATCGTGATCTAAAAGAGGGATTTCAGTTTTGATAGAGACCGAGCTACAAAATATAATTTTTTTGTGAGATAATGAAAAACTGAGTGTCAAATCTGAAAGATCATAAAAATTTAATGACAGAATAAACTTTATTTGATTAAAATTGGTTCAGAAATGGCTAAAATATCCAAAAATATATCCGATCGGAATAAATAATTCTAGTCATTATTCCTCATTCTGTTCCACTGTCTCTGTGCAAATGTTCAAATAATGAAGCTTTCTATTTTTGTTAAATGCTAAATTAAACACTTTGCTCATTCCGTGTTCATTTGTATCTCCTCTAGATTTAAATGACGTCTCGTTGTTGTTGGATCATTGTGATGGATGTCTTGTTGGGTCAGGTCCTCAACTGTGCAGATACAAAGAGCCTCACTCCCAAGATATGGTTCGTTGGCTGGATATCTTTCTAGATATAACCGCAGTCTTCATAACCCCGTCTTGTCCATATGGTGAGTACCGTTAACCGGGGTGAAATTGGCAGCCGGGGTGACTTTTGCCACTTTTTGAGATGGATGTATTTTTTTTATCAAGCATCACTTTTTATAACAAATGTCTTATTATTTGAAATGTATTCCTATAGGGTAATGTATAGAATAAAAGATTAGTTCTAAAGAGTGAGACTTGATGAAAATACTTCCTTCTCAAAAAGTGGCCAAAGTCACCCCGGTTTACGGTATGTAACATGTAATTCAAACTCATATAAATGCTTAAAGGCAATGTAAAAGAAAGCCCCCATAGGCCAATTAATGGTTCGCAGCAGCTTGATATTTTAGAGAGCCCTTGAATAATTGATGTACGTCTTCTGCAAAAGGTACTGGTGCACAAGTATCCTGAAGGGTTGAACTCCATTTCCATTGATCATCCGAACTACATTATTGGGTTGACCATTCCAGACAGTGACTGCTGTATGGATAAAACTCCTGCCAGTTCGGTGGGTTCTGGAGGTGGGTTCTGTTAGAGCTTGACTCTTGACGGCATTGACATATCAGTGCAATTTGTTTGTTTTAATGTGTGTTTTTTTTTGTGACCTTGAACGTCACAACTCCAGATTACAGGAAAACAATTGTTTTGGTTTAAGGACAACTTATTGTGATTTGTATCTGAATCAGAGAACGTTGATTATTTTTGTTAAAAAATGGCCAAGGGCGCCCACAAATATCAATGTCATCCGAATTGGCTAGAACCCTTGGAAAATAATCAGTATGTTTTGACAAACACCGAGTGTGAATATTAACTGAATTAAAGAATGTATTTTCTATGCCAAAATATCAACGACATTTAACCTTTGACATCAGGGTCCCGTTGCAGAAAGAGATGAAATCGATTGCAAAGTTGCAATTAATTGCAAGTCAGAAAATTTGCGCATTTGAACCAATCAGATGTGCGCATTTGGTCACATCATATTACAATTAATTGCAACTTTGTGATCAATTGCATCTCTTTCTGCAACGGGGCCCTGGACTCCAGATTGTATGAAAACAATTGTTTTGTTTTGAGGAATACCTGTGTGAGTTTTACCTGTTTGAGAAGACTAACAAATCTATTTTGTCTGATTTGCTAAAAGTTTCCATAGATTGTTATGAAAGTCTGCTGGGCCTCTAACTCATTACATTCAATTGTTCAAGATCGTTAGCTTATTAATGATTTGTGTGCATCAAATTGGTTGAGAATATTTCATACAGGTTCTATATGACATGTGTTTATTCAAACCTTAGCGTTGTTATGACTATTTCCATCTAGTAACTATGGATTTTAAAATATAATATTGATTATTGTTATTTTTCATTTCTTCCTGTAACATTCAGTGTGATCAAGACGCCTTTTTGGTAAGAATCAAGAGGGCAGTGGAGGGTAAAATCCATCATCTGCACCTGTCCGAGCACCCCAAGTCCTATTTCAAGCCTGTTCTGCTCTACAAGGAAAAGGCTCATGGAGTGGTAAGTTTTTTCTTTTGTGTTTGTGTGAATATCATATAAACCAGATCAAGGACTTCATTCCAGTTTGTAGGCTAATAAAATCCTAACTATTCAGGCTCATTTTAATCATTTATTACACAAATACTCAATATCCCTGACCGTTCAGGTATTTGATTTCCCCCCTCAAATTCAAGCATTAGACCATGTCCAAGAACTCTGTATCCAGCATCAAGAACTCAATTTTAATTGCAGAATCAAAGGCTCAAATGTTGAAAAGGGGAAAAGAAAAACTAATTGTGACATATCCTTAATACCTGTCTATGAATAAGATTTACTTTATAAAGGAGACCATCATGAAAGTACAACACTAGCTGTTAAAGCGTAGTTGTATTAGTGCCATTTTTAATCAGTATAGATATCCAAGATCTTACAATGGGTCAAAATTGAGTCAATCAAAAATCAAAACTGATCACCAGAACTTACAGAACTGAACAGGGCCTTAAAATTCCCAATACTGCAATTTACTATTAAAGGGATCTAGTAACTTTGTTGAGATGTGCAAAAACTGATGAATGGTTGATGCAATGTATACTGTTGTTATCTCATATGTCCTCAGGGTATTGTGTGAAAATTTCAGGTCAAATGGACAATGTATGGCCAAGTAATGAGCGAAAATGCAAAGTGATATTGGGTGATATTCACCAACTCACTGCATTCACTTTGTACAGGGATGAAAATCTCGCCAGGAGATTTTCTTATCTAAATACTTCAATCATACATATCTTTGTAATGAAAGGGAAATTCGAAAAACCGAAAGCTGTCCCATGATTTTATTGTTAATACGAATACAACAAGGTATAAAGGAACCGCTAGAATTACAATTTTATTTTGAGGATTTGGACAATGTTACTAAGTCCCTTTAAGGGGGATTGCTAGTTTAGCAAAAATGGTATTCAATATGTTCCTCCCAAAATTATGTATCTCTACTAGATGTTGCTTTATCTGCAAGGTTGATCATCAGGTTCAACTTGTTGGATATAAAGGGATCTAGTAACATTTCAAAATCCCAATATCTTAGAACTCTAGAGCAGTTCTCTCATACCTTGCTGTATTTGTATTTTGTATTTTTTTAAATTTCCCTTTTGGTAAATTAAAAAGATATTTACTATTGAAGTGTTCAGATGTTTTTACTTTCCTCTGGATAGTCATAGCCATGTACAAAGTAAGAGCAATGACTAATGAATATCACTTTTCATTTCTTCTCATTACTAGGCGAAATAATTAACACCCATATAATGGGAAATTTTCACTTAGTGGACATATATTATATCATATCAATGCACATTATATCAAACGTTGAACACTTTTTGCAACAAGGTGATTGTAGATCCCTTTATTTAATTTATTTTTCTTTCTTCCTTTTAGATAATGCATCCCGTACTCTCTGTCCTTGTATGGTGTTCAATTGAAGAGTCTCTGATGTCCATGGCAACAGGGTGTCCCTTTGGTGACCGTGGTGATGGTTCCCCACCAAAATCAGTGGTTTCCATACTTTGAACGCTTTGGAAGGACTGGAGGTAGACCAACCATTTGCATGTTTGCTCACTGTTACTGATAAGGCTTCTCGACACTAGCACTTGCCCTGTTGCCCGGGGCAAGTACAAATTGATCTGGGGCAAGTATAATTTTGTAAATGCATAGTTTGGTTGCCCGATCGGGCAACTAAATTATTGATCTACTATGAGAGAATAATGAAATTCTTTAGGTCCTAAATCTCATAGATCTAGAAGTAAGCAGGCAACTAAATTTTCTGTTTGGGCAAGTCAAATGTGAAAATCCATGATTTCGCTTGTCCGAACGGGCCAGTAGAGAAAACAGTTAGTGTGGAGCCTTGGATAAGGATATGGTAACGCATGAAACTTTATCCGAGTGTCGCTGATAAATGAAAGCAAGTTACATGACCACCGTCAAAGCAGCATACTGAACAGTGGTTATGTAACCTGCTATTGTAATGAGTACATGCTCAGATCACATTTCATGCAGGACGTTTTGAAAACTTGGCAACAACCTGTGGCTAGTCAAAACATGTTAGTCGTCTCAAAGGATTGATTATTTCCATCATTTGTGCTACCCAAGAGGAAACATGCGACAAGAAGTAATTATCATAATTACTAAATGTGAATGAATAGTTACTATTTGAATGTCCTTTCAATTATTTTCTGCTTCGTTCTCACTTAAAACTGAGTCATGTTTTAAAATCTTATTCTGATCTCGTCATTTTGATTACAAATTGAAGGTTACTGTTAGTTTATACTTCATTTGTGGGCTAAGTAAGGGTAAGGATTATGTTAGCCACAGTAGTTTATCTCAAGTTTATGGTGATGTGTTTGTATAATGCATTTTGTGTTATCACATGTTTATAAAGGGGAAACCCTTCAGGCTGTTGGAGACTGGAAATATCTCCATTACTGGCCTTCAAAAGCCATGCGCATGTGTACGTCATTTCTAAATTATAAGTTTGTTCATATTTTGGGGGTTTTGTTCACCTCGTAATTTGTTATTTTTCCTTTTTTTCTTGAGTTGCAGTGAACCATGTGATTGGTCTTCTGGACATGGGCGTAGAGACTTACGTAATACCTTTACATCAGGGGGATGAATGAATAGATCATCTCCCCCCTGTTGAATTGGTATCAATGACAGATCTACGCCCATGCTTCTGGAGTCCCCTGTAAACTCTGGTGGGCTATTGTTCACACTTGCATTATATAAACATTTTTTTTTTAAAGAACAATAAAACCCAAGCAAAGTGTTGCTTCCATAGTCTTAAAAAGATTAGGAGGAATAATCTCTGAAAGTTTGAGCACAATCAGTCAAGAAATAAGAAAACTATGGCTCTTTGAAAATATCCATTTATTTATTTAGTGACTCAAATTGGCAACGCAGTCTGGCAAAGTTGTGGACTACTTTTTGTGCACAAAATTTAAATTTTGTTCAATTTTTACAAAATATATTTTTACCCTTCGTTTGAGTTCAACATATGTTTTGTAGAATACATTTATACACCACATATCATGAGTTTGGGGAGTGGAAAAGTGTGACTACGAAGAAAACTGTAAAAATGGGAACATTTGTGTACAAAACATATAAGTAGTAAGTCCACATACTTATCAGAGTGCGTTGCCAATGTTTACCATAGGAATAAATAGGCATCTTCAAAGAGCCATAGTTTTCTTGTTTATGGCCCGATTATGCTCTTACTTTCAGAGATTATCCATCTGTCCAAGTCTATGAAAGCAACAGTTTGATTAGGCTTCATTATGTCTCAGGTTGTCCATCACATTTTCGTTCTTGTGATATCTGGAAAAACGATTGACAGATTAATTCTAAGCTTTGTATGATTGTAGATATTTGGGTGAAAATGATCTGATTATATTTTTGGGTCATGGCTCATTGAATATCCCCAAATTACTATTAATCACAATATGTCAACAACCGGTTGAAAATTGTTAATCCTACTTGGTACCTGAATGTATCTTGAGCCAATGTAGCTATCAGATTTTGGGGACATGGGGTCAATGGTCAAAGTTCATAGGGCTTATATATGCAAAAATAACCTGTAACTGTAATATCTTGAAGACCTGTTGACATAACCATTCAAAATTGAATTGAAATAATCAAGTCGGGTTTCAGTAAAAGTTAAGTTGGGTTTCACATACAAAATGTGCGATGGAAGAGCCATACCCAGTTAAACATTATTTGTCATTGTTTGAATGAATTACTTACCATGAAATTATGTTTTACCCCAGTCTATGATTTGGGGGCGAACTGTGTTGTCTAGCCATGTTGCTACTGGTTTCATGATTATTTTAAAATAAAGAATAAAGGTGACCGATAAGAATATGATGTACAAATCTAAATCTTGCAATATCTTTACTATATTTCAATTAAAAGAATGTATTGAATGTATTACAATGATTTACAATATTGTTCATAGCACTTGGGGTCTTGATTTAATTCCAATAATTACAAAATTAATATGTTTACCCTTCGTTTGAGTTCAACATATGTTTTGTAGAATACATTTATACACCACATATCATGAGTTTGGGGAATGGAAAAGTGCGACTACGAAGAAAACTGTAAAAATTGGGAAATTTGTGTACAAAACATATAAGTGTACAAAACATATAAGTAGTAAGTCCACATACTTATCAGAGTGCGTTGCCAATGTTTCCCATAGGAATAAATAGCACTTGGGGTCATAATGTGTTTGTTTTTTTGGTTCATCCATCTTCAAATAGTTTTAACATGTACATGCAATGAACCTCCTTAACATTGTGAACGAAATGTGATTTTGATATTGTGATAATTTTGTATATCGTTAACATTGAGTAAAATAAATTAATAGAACAGAACATGAGGAACATGTCTTTATCCAACCAATGTGTGTGTATATATATAATGTAAATTAGTTTATTCCATAATAACTATTGATCATTAAAATATGATCTATTTGATAGACAGAATATGTATATATCACATACAGAGGTAATTTCATACCATGTCTGGCTGATAAAGTGATCAATTAACTTTGTCAAATTTAACAAAAAGGAACTTCCACATTTCATGTTTACTTTGTTAATATATGGCTTAAATGAAATAAAAAAAGTGAAATGGATTTTGATAGGTAGTTATGGGGATAAAATATGATTGAATTGCAAAGCATTCAGGAATGCCCTTTGAGTGTAATACCATCATGCATAGCATGCATTTGAATCCATAAAAGCAACTTGGTCTAACAAATCAATTATTCATCTGCATGTGTCCTGTATGTAGTTCATTCTTTTTAATTTTCAATCAATATTGATTTAATTCCAATAATTACAAAATTAATTATAGGAAGTTATATTAAAACACAGGACAAGGGATTCAAGCAAAAATATAAAATACATATACAGTGGAACCTCATTATAACAAGGTCCTTGGGACCATGAAAAGTACCTTGTTTTATCAGGTGTCTCATTATATCGGCTTATGCCGAAAGGGTGGGTAGCGTCGCTACGAATGGTTGCGTTCCAGTCAACGCGACGCGACGCCCCCAACGCACCCTTTCGGCAAAACCGGGGGGCTTTGGACGAATAGTCGCGTTCCAGTCAACGCGACGCGACGCGACGCTACCCACCCTTTCGGCATATAAGCCCATTATATTGGGGTAAATAGAACAAAACAAAACAAAGAGCTGGGACCAGCTTAAATTACCTTGTTGATTGAGGGTTTTGTGATATCAGAGCTCTTTATAACGAGATTCCATTGTATAACATTACAAAGGGTGACTATAACAGTGTGCATGCTTGTGAGTGCATTTGCATATGTGCAACATGGTAAATTAAATCTATGGAAGGGTGAGTGTGTCTGATTGCAATATTGACAGTGTATGGTGTCAGTGCTTTGTTTCCATTGTGTTTACATGATACTATGGGTGCTTGGACTGCATGTTGTTTGGAGCCTGGTGTTGAATAGGTGGTGGTTTATTTGTGAGCAGTGAATAAATGTTGGTGGTTTCACCCTACATCAACAGTAGTCTCAGCTCAATTATGTAGCTTTTTACAAGGATCATTTTCCTTGTAATAGGTGTGCCAAATGAAATACTCTTTTAAATGGCTCTCCATTAGTGAAGACTACTGTTAATCAATACAACAACACATCTTCTTACCATGCTAATTACTATTTGAATAATAAACAAAACAATTTCCAACTTGATAATATAAACTACATTTAATAATGACTAGCATCTAATGTATACATGTACAATATATACATGATAACAAAATATCTCATTCAAATTAAAGGATGTTGGAGTTTGAGTTACAATTACTACAAGACTACTATACATGATTTCTGTTATGAGTAAAAAGGACCTACCCTGAAGGAAATTAAACAAATAGAAGTGACAATAATGTGCTCTCACTAATAGAGCCAGTTATAAATTATAAAAATCCATTTCACTTTTTTTAATTTCATTTAAGCCATATATTATACCAGGTTTCCGCTTTCCTTTGAATTGAGGGGTATATCATTACATAGCAATTAAAGTAAAAAATATGGTACTGAATATCATACTTATAGGTGTAAGTCTAGTAGTATTTAGAGGGGATAAGTGCGGCAATGAGAGTGTCACTTTCTGAAGTACATAGTTAACATACCGTAAACCGGGGTGACTTTGGCACCTAGGGTGAATTTTTTCCACTTTTTGAAAAGGATATATTTCCAAGTCTCATTTTTTTGGACTAATGTCTAATTCTTTACATAACCCTATAAGAAATGTGTTCTAAAAAGTGAGGGTTGATGAAAAAACATTCATCTCAGAAAGTGGCAAGAGTCCGTACCCTGGCGGCCAAAGTCATCCCGGTTTACAGCATTTGTTTGATGGTTGATGATAATAATTTTAAAAAAGCAGTACCCATACAAATAGCATGGACATAATGGGCCAAAATACATTGTCATCCTAAATAAATTTCATAGTTTTTATTGTTAGAAAAAGTGGTTCATTTCAAATAATAAAGTTAAACAAATTTAAGAGGAAAAGTTGGGTTTGATAACTGCAAATATAGGGAAAATAATGTACACATGATACAATCATTTAGATAGAAAATTAATTGTCAATGCTGCCAGACTGGTTATAAATTCACAAAATTTGAATCAGGTGGCTTAGTCAAATTATCCTTGCCGGTTGGATGCAAGTGCCATTTTGGGCACGGGGCATTCTTAGTACCTACTGGATGATATAAGGGTAGGAGCCCCGAGTACAAATTTCATATCAGTGTGGAGATGATACGGGCATCATACTGGAGCCCCAACATTAAATATATATACAATAAAATCATACTGATCCATTGTTTGGCACTGGATAGGAGTCCATTGCAAAAATGTCATGTAAGTGTAGTGGCGCATCTTAGCGGAGCCCCAAAATTAAACTTTTAAATCAAACAGAATTGTTGAATTACAAGATTCACTTTTGCACATTCATTCCTTAGAACCTACTGAATGACTGGGGGGGGGGGGGGGGGGGGGGGGCATTAATTGTGGCAGCCCCTAAATTAAATATGTAAAATCACATGGATTTGTCAACTACAAACTCCATTCTTACACAGGAATCCCTCAGGACCTCTGGATATTACGATGGGACAGGGCAACAGTCAGAAGGCAGTATACAGGTGGGGTATATACAGGGGTTGGCTTTCCTAGATCACGAATTTCAGCTAATTATTGTTTTCCAGGCCAGTGTATGACAAATACATGTACAGTAAGTTAGAATGAACAACTTGCCCTTCCTCAACGTGTATGCCACCTTCTAGAGCTATTCTAACTTGTTAATTATTTAACTCAAACATATAAATAAACAACCAGTTGTATAATATAAATGAAAAAAAGCAAAGAAAAAGGGATTCCTCTGTGATTCTAACCAGAGACCTCCGGATTGCTAAACTAGCGCTATATAACGCCCAATCTATACATGGTGGCCCCCAAAAAACGGAACGGGGCACTTCCCAAAATATAGTAATAAATGTATTATGTCCATCGGATAGGGTGTCTTTTCAAAATGAACAACGACACCAAGAACAGTCAATTTGGTCGTGTAGTTTTTGTTTTAG
>JBAMJV010004933.1:102500-131879 GCA_037951105.1 Echinarachnius parma | reverse complement strand
ACGAATCCTAGGAAAAAAACTAAACAAAATCTCAATCTCATAAAGCGCGATTTCTTGACTGACATCCACTTACAAAAGGTCACGTGACTTCGTAATGGTATACCCAGTCAATGCTATACTCGCAAATTGGTCTTAAAAGATGCGCACAATTTCAATGAAAAAGCTCATGAAATGGCGCGGCGATACCTACGTGCGTTGCGGAATGATTGCACGAAACGTCGATGGGGGGGGGGGGGGGGGGGGGGGGGGGGGGGACCGGAGGACCAGGGGCGGATTCGGCCCCCCGGTTCTTTTAAGGTTAAATAGTTATATGGCGACATGCTACTCATATTTATTTTTTGTTAATTCCATGCAGATTTCATGGAGCCAGTATTCACATCGTGTCCACATGATTATACTACATATGCCCCACGAGGTGCATTGCAGGCAGACATCACATGGGATGTAGCTGCTATTGACAACAGTGGACATACGCCTGCTATATCGTGTGACACTGTGGAAGGTCTGATGGATGAAGGCGACTATCAAGTACGATGTATTGCAGTAGATGATCGGGGGAATCAAGGAACTTGCGCCTTTGACGTTTTTGTGAGAGGTGCGTTTATTCAGAGGAAAATTTAGTTTGTCTAGTTTATTCTTTTACCTGCAATTTAGATAATGCCTGATTTATATTTCCACCAGAAAATAACGAATCAAGTATAGTAAAGATTTGGTTAAGAGGGCGCTTCAAAAACGAATCTATTTCGAGGTAGATGGGAAGTAACTGTATAGGAAAAAGCCCCTATAGAAAGACCATATAATTTTCGTATAACAACTGTATGAGTTGACTTTTATGAGCAAATTTACCAAACATACGTAACATTCTTAAGAATAAACTGAAATATTCTTGAAATTTATTCTGATAATAAACTATCTCTATTGAAAGTTTATTTTAGAAAATAAATCACATGTTTATTTTTTAACAGAAAGCTTTTAATCTTCACGGGTGTCCGCGTAGCGCCTCTTGTGTAAACTGCTACTTTTTGAATGAAAAAATGGTCTTCAAAATGATCAAGATTGCTTTCTACTATGCACTCAAGCATAGTAGTATAGTAACTATCAGTTTACAATGATAACACACACGTTTTAGCCACTAGAATAAAATTTTATAAGAATTTTACTTCCCTTCCCTAGGGAAGATATTCTCTAGATAATAAGATGGTTAATACAATTTTACTATGTTTGTACATACAAATATGATTCTCTGCGAATTATAACAATTATGTGTGTTACTTATGTGTACAGTCATTATGTCGGTAATAAATTCACAATGATATGACATGAGGCATGCAATTTTTAAAAAATGCACTTTTGGTCTTTGGTCTTTACTTCTACCGATCTTAATCAAACGTGTATTGATAACTCATCAGATTCTTTCTCTTATCGTGAAACAAAAGCAATATTATACGATTTGTATTTTCTTTAACCAACCACCTGAAATAGTCCATACGTGTCGACCCTATCTGCTGCCTCCCTTTGCTGCGTATGTTGAGCATTGTGACACCCACTGGGGTTCGGACTGTAGACTAGGATGCTCCGACGGATACACACTACATGGTTCCTCGTACATCACGTGTGCGTTTGATGGGACTACCATGTACTGGAATGTCACGGAGACGCCGACGTGTGAAGGTATATACTGCAAATATTCTGCTGTTTATTGCCCCTCCTTTTATTAATTAGACGTTGGCTAAATGCTTCTGTAATAGATATATGGATATCTGGTATCCAATAAATTTTATAATATGCATGCACTGTTTGACAACTGAATAGTACACAATTATTTAGATATAGTATCCAAAGTGTATGTTTATATTTGTGTAAACAAAATGAAATGACAAAATAAACATATTAAAATATACCTTTGTCAAAACTGACAATGTCATGTTCAAACTGCGTATTACCAAAGAGTGCCAAATTGCTAATTTATGTTACCATAAATAAAAAAATTTGAATAATGATGGAGAAATTACTATGTAGATATATTGAAATTGTTCAGAAAATTAATAAGTAAAACTCCTTATTAGAGAGGGTTACTTAGGATAATGTTATTGCTCTTTTTGGAAACATTTCTTAACAGGAAATTATAAGAACAAATCAACCATTTTTTATAAAAAATAATGTACTTATTTATGTCTGTATGAGTGTACATAGTAACAAATAACTATGAACGGATCTTTTATTTCAATATTTAAAGGGACTTAGTAACATTGTCCAAATCCTCAAAATCCAATTGGAATTCTAGCGGTTCTCTCATAGCTTGCTTTATTCGTACTAACATTAAAAGCATGAGACATGTTTTTCAAATTTCCCTTTTGTTAAAAAGTTATTTACGATTGAAGTGTTCAGATGTTCAATTATCCACTGGACCGCGTAATCCATGTACAACGTGAGTGCAATGAGTTAGTGAATATCACTTTGCATTTCTGCTCATTACTCGGCCATATAACGTCCATTTAACTTGACATTTCCACACAATACCCTGTGGATATATCAGATAACAACTACACACATTGTACCAACCATTTATCACTTTTTGCTCATGTCAACAAAGTTACTAGATCCCATTAACATTAGCTTCTGCTAATAATGAATCTTGATCATTACTTTGACTCCCCTCCCCCACCTGTCAGTTATCAGCTGCGATGCATTGGTGTTACAACCTAAAATCCTAGTCCATCCTCCTCTGTGTTCCGAGTCCTCCACCCCTAGCGGGACGAACTGTGATCTCTACTGCGAGAGCGGACTAACTGCTATGGGGAATGATTCCTCCGTGGTATGCCGATCAGATGGACAGTGGAGTCGACTGGTGAATGGTTCAGATCTAACATGCCAAGGTAAATGCGAAATAACATACAATATCTAGTAAAAGGAATAGTTGAGTTTTGGTCTAGGGCTCTACACAAATATGTTTTGTGTGGAATAATTAAAAAATGCTTGTTGAATTTGAAAGAACATACAATTTTAATGAGAGAATAAACTTAAATTTGATCAAAATCGGTTCAGAAATGGATAAAATATCCATGAACATAACCATTTGAATAATTGTGGGGCCCCACAATTATTCAATAATTTTGAACCAGCCGTAAACAAATTTAAAAAATGCTTCCTATAAAAAATGTACAAAATAGGTTTTTAAATAGTTGTTGAGTATCTCTCTATCTAATCGTTATTTCAACTAAACATCACATGCACAATATATGTATTTTGTAATAGTTGAAACCAATGAGTTTTTAGAGAACGCCTTTCTGATATTAGCGGCATGTTTTGAATAATAACAGGCTTATTACTCAGTCATGTGTCATTTTTGTATTCCTTTCGAGCACAGTGAAGTTATGACTGTTAGTTTGTAATGTAATAGTGCAGGTTTTGGTTACTAAAATTCAGTTTGACCAACTTTCCCTTTAACATCAGTTTGTAAAAATGCCATGTGATCATCCTTTTAATATAGATATTCTTCCTTTTCTCTTCCTCTCCCTCCTCCTTCTCCTTCTTCTTCTTCTTCTTCTTCTTCTTCTTCTTCTTCTTCTTCTTCTTCTTCTTCTTCTTCTTCTTCTTCTTCTTCTTCTTCTTCTTCTTCTTCTTCTTCTTCTTCTTCTTCTTCTTCTAAACTCTCTTGTTCTTCACATTAGTCTTCGTCTTCTTTTTCCTTTCTCCTTTCTTTTCATCTTTTTCTTCTTCTTCTTCTTCTTCTTCTTCTTCTTCTTCTTCTTCTTCTTCTTCTTCTTCTTCTTCTTCTTCTTCTTCTTCTTCTTCTTCTTCTTTTTACTTCTTCTTCTAGCTTTCTTCCTGCATTTGTCTTCCTTTTCTATACCATTTATAAACAAATTACATTGAAAACGTAATACAAAATTTAATATGAGGAGAATTTGAAGTTCTTCCAGTTTTGTTTTGTTTGTGTTTAAAATATAACATTTCCTGCTTTAGACACAACTCAACCATCATTGCGGTCCTGTCCATCGCCAATCACTGCTGACCGACAATATGCATGGGGCGTTGAGGTGACCTTTGACATCCCGGTAGCACAGGATGTGGTGGATAACAGTCTAGATGTCATCACATCGCCCGTAAACCTTACGTCACCATATAACTTCACTGCGGACACCGAATGCACCTACACATTCATCGATGACGCTGGCAACAATGTCACATGTTCATTTGTTGTATATGTTCAAGGTAGGTGCCTTTGTATTGTTACCTGATACAGAATGTTTCATAACAACTACAATTTATTTAAATAAAAATCTGAGCAGGACATACAATACAGTAATGACAAAATTATATTGCCGCTCGAAAATATTTTTGGCCTTTAATTTTACAAATTGTTACCGTAATTTGCTTATCTAGAGATACAGTTCATGTAAATATGCAAATGTTTAATACATTTCTTTATTTTTTCCATTTGGTATCATTTGTATGGACATTTGTATACTTATTATTCACCAGGTGAATTTGTGGTTCAGCTTGTATCATGCACAATACATAACTAATTAAAGGCAACCAGAACAATAAACAAAACTGAGAAATGCATATAATTTTTAATGTACTTGCTTGCTCGCATCCTTTAGCTAATTACTGCAAAGGCATGCCGAACTCCGAGCAAGCTGAACAAGCTGCATTCTGCTGCTATGTCGCTCTATTATTTAGTGCAATAATTATAGCCTAATAGTTTTACATGCATGGCAAGCGAGTGAATTGGTTAGTGTTAATATAACTAACAAAGGGAATGCATAATATATATGTGTTAATATATATAATGCATAATATATATATATATAATGCATAATATAATATGTTAATATAACTAACATAACTATGCATAATATATATACAGTCAGATTCAGTTTCAGATTCAGATTCAGTTTATTCAAACCATAAAACAAAAGTAACAAATATAAATGGCAGTTTGATAATCAAATATACAGAATGGTTTTGGACCCCATAGAAGCAGGAGCTTGTAAATTGGGGCCCTTTTACAAATTATACAATTCTAAAGAAGTAATATGGTAGGTAGGTCATCATTCACACCGTACACACACACCATTCACTAAAGCCCACATCGGGGGCACTGCTATGAATACAAGAAGAGAATAGAAGGAGCGAAGAGGGGGATACGAAAATACGAAGATAAAGAAAAAGGTGATTAGAAGAGCAAGTGAAAGTGTAACAGACAATCTGACAAAGAAGTTAGTTTATAATAGTTGTTGCAGTAAGTCCCTTTTACATAAACACTTGTATCTTGACAAAGTTGTACTTGATCTTATATTCTCAGAGAGATTGTTCCATTTGCTTATGCCTACATTTTGAAAGGAGTTTAACGCATGAGTAGTACGTACTGGTGGTTTGTGTAGTAATGATCTTTGCCTAGCGCTATAAGAATGTATACATGAATTACTTACGAACAATGTTTTAAATAGGAACGGTAAATGTCCTGTGTGGAAATTATACATAAATATTAAAGTATTCATAGTAATTAATTCCTGGATAGGGAAAATGTTCATCTTTAAAAATAGGGGACTACTAGGGCTATTATATTCAGAGTGAGTAATGATCCTAATTGCCCTTTTTTGTAACACACGTATTTTATTAAGATGAGAAAAATATGAATTACCCCACACAATATTGCAATATGTCAAATGCGGTAATACCAACGAATTATATAATAACAACAACACATTTTTGGGCAAAATATATTTCAATTTTGATAATATTCCAATACTTCTAGATATCTTTAAAACAATATTCTGAATATGGATCTTCCAGTCAAGACATTCATCAATAGTTATACCAAGAAATAATAATGATTTTACATTTTTTTAAATATTACGATTCATAGAAATAGCATCGATAGTTTCGGGAATTCTTCTATTCTTAGAATGAAATAAAATATAATTTGTTTTATCATAATTAACAATCAATTTATTACTCCGGAACCATTCACCTAATGATCGTAATTCTGTATTTGCTATCGATATAAGTGTATGAAAAAGACGGGTGCTCATCAAAATATCATTAATATAAACTAAAAATAATAGCGGTCCTAAAACAGACCCTTGTGGTGCACCACACGTTACAACTCTTGTGTTTGGAGTTGACACCATCGACCACCACATACTGTTTTCTTTCAACTAGATATGATTTAAACCAATTAAGTGCTACTCCTCTCACTCCATAATAAAATAATTTTTCAAGAAGAATGTGGTGATCGATGGTGTCAAATGCCTTTGAAAGATCCATGAATAAACCCATACAGAAATTACCATTGTCTAGCTCATTTGAGACAAAAGTTGACAAATTTAATACACCATGACACGTTGAATGATTTTTTCTAAAGCCAAATTGTTCATTAATTAAAACATCATATTTTGAAAGGAAACTATAAAGTCTATTGTGCATTATTTTTTTCCAAAATCTTTGAGAATATTGATAAAATAGCAATGGGTATGTAGTTTTTCATATTCTGTGGACAATCTTTTTTATGAAGTGGCACAACCTTTGATATTTTCAACGATTCTGGAAACACACCAATATAAAGCGATTTATTAAATATATTGCATAATGGTTCTACAAAGCAGTTTATTGTTTCTTTAACTAACAAAGGTGAAATATTATCATAACCACATGACTTTGATTGATTTAAAGAGGTGCAAATCTGTAAAAGTTCATGAATAGTAGTCGGTTTTAAGAACATGGTATCGTAATAATCGGAATTCAAATAGCGTTTGAATGAGTTCGGTATACAATGATAACAATCACATAATTTCTTGCCTATACTTACAAAATATGAATTAAATTGTTCAACAATTTGTTCTCGTGAGGAATATTTATTATCATCACAGTACATTTCATTAGGAAGTGCATGTTGTTTTCTATTACCAAGGATATTATTAATTTCATTCCATGTCTTCTTCATATTTCCTTTGCACTTTTCAAAAAGATTATAAAAATATCTTTTTTTTTGCATTTCGTAGTATCGTAGTAAGTTTTTTTTTATACACAATATATTTCAAGCGAGAGCTTTCACTAAGTTTGCGTAAATACATCTTATATAGTCGATTTTTCTTAGAAATCGATCTCAAAATACCAGTTGATGTCCATGGTTTTCTACATTTATTTTGTTTTAATTGATCATCTATTACAGGAAAACAAGTATTATATAGTAAAGTAATTTTTTCAACAAAGTAATCATAACTAGCATTTGTGTCAAGACACATATAAATGGGAGACCAATCAATCTGGGATAACTGGGCTTTGAACTCATTGATAGTTTTATCAGTAATTAATCTCTTTTGAAAACTTGTTTTTAGCTCATCCGGCCCGAAGGGCCCGATGAGCTTATGCCATGCCGTGGCGTCCGTCGTCCGTCCTTCCGTCCTTCCGTCCGTCCGTCCACAGTTTTCAAAATGCTTCTTCTTCGTTATTTTTCAACCGATTTTGATTCTGATTGTTTCATAAGATAGGGCTGGGAGGGGGATTTAAAACTTCTACACAGAATCGTGAAATTCATTATATATGCTAATTTATGCAAATTTATTCGAAATCACAAAAAATGCTTCATCTCCTTCATTTCTTGACCGATTTTGAATTGGTTTGCTTTATCTGGTAGAGCTAACTTTGGTACACTAAACTTCTGCACAGAATTTTGAAATTTTTCTCCATTAATTAATTATGGTAATTTATGCAAATTTATTCCAAAAATCACAAAAAATGCTTCTTCTCCTTCATTTCTCGACCGATTTTGATTTGGTTTGCTTTATCTGGTAGAGCTAACTTTGGTACACTAAACTTCTACACAGAATTTTGAAATTTTTCTCCATTAATTAATTATGGTAATTTATGTAAATTTATTCCAAAAATCACAAAAAATGCTTCTTCTCCTTCATTTCTCGACCGATTTTGATTTGGTTTGCTTTATCTGGCAGAGCTAACTTTGGTACACTAAACTTCTACACAGAATTTGGAAATTTTTCTCCATGAATTAATTATGGTAATTTTTTATTTATTTATTTATTTATTTATTTATTTATTCATTTATTTTTATTATTTATTTATTTATTTATTTATTTATTTATTTATTTATTTTTTATTTTATTTATTTTTTTAAATTTTTTTTTTTTTTTTTTTTTTTTTTTTTTTTTTTTAATTTATTAATTTTTTTTTTCTTCCCATGTCCCTTTTGGGGCGTCAAATCTATATTTTTTTCACTCTATTTTTTTTTGTATTAATTTTTATGTCCCTTCCAGGGCATCACATTTTTATTTTTTGACCAGTTGAAAAGTGTACCACATGAAATTTGCGATATTTGATGTTGCGAGATGCCGGATGAGCGCTACGTCATTGACGTTCTGGTTTCAAATTGTTTTTTGTTATTGACTTTTGTTCCTAAGTTAATCAGACAGAATATTGGGAAGTGGTCCGAGATATCTTAGAATAAACCTGTATGTACATTTTCTAATGAGGTATTTATAAAGATATTATCAATCAATGTGCAAGATCTAGAAGTGACACGAGTAGGTTTAGATATCAGTGGGTATAAATTATGAATGAACATGGTTTCTAAAAAGTCATTTGTTTGATTATGCGTGCAATGATTTAGCAAATTAATATTGAAGTCACCCATCAAGTATATATCTTTCTTTTCTTTATCCAAAACATCAAAAAATGAATTAAGCTTGTCACTAAAACAAGTAATGTTCGTGTTAGGTGGCCTATAGATGCATCCAATAATTGTTGACTTTCTACCTGAATGTTTAATTTCAATAGAAATTACTTCAATTTCTTGGGAACAAATTGATAAATCATTACGAACAACATAATCAATTCCATTGTTTACATATAATCCCACACCCCCTCCAGTTCTGGTGGGTCTACAAACTTGTACAAGTGAATAATTGTCTATGTTATACATATCTAAATGAGTGTTAGGGGTTAACCAAGTTTCAGAAAGACCAATAATATCAAAATTATACTGGAGAGACGACAAAAATACTTGTAAATTATCAAAGTTTTTACACAAGCTTCTATTATTCAAATGAATGACAGACAATTTATTTTGATCGTTTTCTGACAATTTATGAAAATTTTCAGGAAATATATAGTTACTTTCACTTTGAGAAATATATTGCACATCGTCATCACATAATATATCATTAGAAGAATCATTTTGTTGCATATGATTTATATCAAAAGGATTGATTTTCATATTAAGAAGGTTGTTTACATCAATATTTTGATTTAAGCGAAAGAAAGAATATAACGACCAGTAGTATTCAAAATCATCATCAAAGTGATTAAAAGGGAAAAGATGACATGAGCATTTTGTACAGATAAACTGAGTACCAGATGAAGAGGAAAAAGGAGAGTTGCAATGCTTACAATAGTCACGCATTAAAAATCACACATCAACACACACATAGATGACCAACCCTATACAAAAAAAACTTTACAAAATTGAATAGAGATAAATTATAAGTACACCAAAATAAGTCGCAGTAAAAAAGTTTGCACTTGAAAATGTAGGCTTGGCTTGTTGAGAGTGCATTTTGAAATGTTTGTGTTCATTCTTTATTTCATACTACAACTTGTTGAGTTCATCTTTGTTTCGAATTAATCGTTTGATGTCTTTGTTTCCTGTGCCCGCCAGTAGGACTATGATCCGTCCATCAGAGGCCCAAGCCTCCTTCACTCTGTCATGTTTGTTGGCAGCCCACAGAATGTCTTGATTCGATGCAGTCAAAGACTCGTCGATCGCGATGCCCGAGCCTTTCAGCTTCTTGCGAGATCGAAGGATTACACTGCGCTTGCGATACGTCATGAATTTTACGATGATCGCTCGTGGTCTGTTCTCCTTCCGGCCTTCGTTGATTCTTCTCACGGCGACGCGATGCGATCGATCGATCTCCTCCTTCGATAGTGTTATCCCCAGCCGTTCCCTCGCGATGTCGCAGATCGTTACATCGGTGTCCTCGTCGTCACGCTCAGCGACCCCATAGAATTTGAGGCAGTTACGTCTCGAGTATTGTTCGAGCTCGTTTGATGCTCTCTGAAGGTTGATTATCTGGTCGCTCTGCCTGGCAGTAATCTCTTTCAGTCTGCCTATCTCCCTCTCTTTGGCGTTCAGGTCCAGCTCCATCTCCATTGTTCGACCGTCATTGTGCTCCAGCCGTTCCATTATGTCGTAGGTGCTTCTCTCCATTTTCTCTAGCCTCTCAAAGAGCGTAGACAATTTCTTGTCAATGGCCTTACCAACTACGCTTTCAATAGCTTCAAAGAACTCGTTGCTTTTGAAGTATTCTCGAAGAAAGTCTTTTGTAGAGGTAATGGCAACTTTTGTAATGGATGATTTCTCGGTCTCGGTATGTTCAGCCTCGGCCACAGACATATTTTCCGAATGTAACACAATTATGATGAATGTAAGTCACGGAAGCATGAAACATAAGTCACAGTCAACAATAATTAAGATGAACGGCTTAGGGGTAATAAACAATATAAAAGTCAAGTTGCATATGTTTGTTTACATACTTCACGCACTCTCTCCCGTGGAGTAGATATAGTTAAATCATACTGATGATCAGGCGTACGTGGGACTAAGGTGCATATAGTCGCATATAGTTGGCGTTCTGGAGTGGTTACAATGTCATATTAAAACAAGTACTTCGTAGACAAAACAATCGGCATTAACTGTCCAGTGATTAGTATCCGTGATATCGCACTGTTATCATGATGATATGTCCAAAATATGTCAAATTAGAAGCATTTTATGTCCATTTTTCTCCAGAAAACTCGAGCCCGTTCATACCCGTTGTAGTCCGTTTCATACTTAATTATTATTAAAGTGTAACATTTTCTTTAAAATAAGACTTTATTGACGAATTCAAAACAAGTTTCTTTCTGTTGTTCTGTATACCCTCAAAGGTTGATCTCCACACAAATTTAAAATGTATAACCTCCAATAAAGTCTGCATTTCCCCCTCAAAAGTACCCGTTTTTGTGTTTACATATGAACTCATCTGCTCGGATGTTTTGACGTCATTGAAGCCAAACTATGATTGTGTGCTCGCTTTACGTACATGCATGACCTTTGTACTCTGTTGTTCGTGCACAATTACCCTGTGTGAACTGCTGTACCGTATCGATCGTGAATACGCCAAAGCTCGGACAAGCATGACAAGGATGTATTCGAAAAATTCGATTTCTTGGCCCGTACAAACTGGTTCCTCTTTTGTAAGTAAAGGAATATCGTTTGTTAGGTCAATTGATTAACTAAGTATTGCGAAGTAAACGAGGTAAATTACTTTCTCTCACGTTTTGTGTCTATCTATGTAGTGCATGTGCTCCATAAATGGGGGCTAGGAGGGCACGTGCGGAGTTACCGATTTTGTCGTAGTTTCCTAAATTTCTGATTTCCTAAAAATTGTATCAAAGTATACCACCACATTTTGGGTATATTTATTGTTGATAATGCGGATATAATTTGTAATGTTCTTGTCTATTGTCATAGCAAGCAATTAAGAAGAAAATAATGAATTAAAATATATATAATTCATGTATGGTTTTACTTAGTAAATTGGCATACGGTGATTTTATGAAAAACGTATATTAGTGCATCAGTGACGTAAGGGATTTTGTGCTCAATGATTACGTATGTTTAAACAAAATAACATATGGAAAAAATTAAAGGTTTCAAATGATTTATTTTTATGGAATAGTTTACTAAAATCAATGATTGAATTATCAAAGTAGTGCATTTCGCCAATAAAGTCTTCTTTTAAAAGGTCAACCATTATATGTGTACTCATGGTTAGGATAAACCTGCAAAGGACAATACCTCGTCTGCTAACACTTATTCTGTCCATGATGTGTCGTCTTAAAACAAAATAAAACCAGAACAGCGTTCATTATCGATCCTAAGATGGATTTGTTAATTGCTGTTTCACTTGGATCTCCGATGCGCATGGGACTAAACCTTATTAATTGTTAATCTGTAAGCTCCTCCCTTTTTATTGACGGTATAATGTCCTATGTTGTAATATTTATCGCATAGCTACTTGTAAAAAGTCACAAAGCGCCTTGATATGAGAATGTGTGTGTAGGGTGTAGGGTGTTGCAAATGAGGTGGAGCTATATGTTTTTAAAATTGCTCTAGTTCTTGAAAGGATGCATCTGTATCCGTTGTTTCTTCTCTTTCAGATATTGTGCAACAAATCAGCGGCACTGTTAACCATGTGTCATGAATCCACCAATATTTTGAAGATAAAATCATATTCTCTCTTCTGTCATAGACGACCTGGCACCTGTGGTAGTCTCCTGTCCGTCAGATATCGTGCGGAATGCCAGTAGCAAAGTTACCAGTGTATCATGGGACCCACCGGTATTTCAAGATATCACTGGAGATATACTTGATGTAAGCTGCAATTATCCTGATAACATAGGCGACTTTTTAGCTGGCAATCACCTTGTCTCTTGTATTGCCACCGACCCTGACAACGGCCAGTCAAGCATCTGTACTTTCACCGTCACAATCAAACGTAAGTCCAATTCTGTTCATGTATACGTTGCCATGTTTGGTGTCCGGATTATCATTGACTGTTCCATCTGCCATTCACGGCAAATTGAGAAGCAGCTCAAATGCTTTTAAAATAATTTTGGCTGGCTTTTTCGTGTCCAATTTCATCAAATTGAAATTCAGTAGTCCATAGTACTAAATTGTATCCAAGATTACAATTATCACTTTTAAGTTTAATAGCGAATCAACATAAATTTAAATAATATGGGAAAAGTTCCAGTGTGTGTTGACTGTTGCGTATGGAAACGGTGACCAAGTTCACAGCACAGCACACATGGTGATTCACGTACAAAGGCTGCTCATACGCACTTAAAGGGTGACTAAATTACAAATGCATGTTGACTTTTGTTGATCTGTTATAATAAATACATCACATATCTTTCGACTATTTGATGTACATTTTTGTCATATTTTGTATATTATTTTTTCTCTTATTTTTATTCTACCTGCTAAGATCCACCCCTAAAAAAATCCTCCAGCATTGACTTTTGTGACATCATAATACCATTCAACCATCAGTCAGCTAGATAAACATGAACAAAAGATATGTTCTCACCCACTGAGTACCTTATTGCATTAGCATTGGATGTTTTCATTGAAACCCTTCTTTTCATTGTGAGTGGGCTTTGTATAAAACATGCAATGCTATTGTGAACAGGTGGTCAGAAGTGACATACCAATGTCTTTTGTTCATCTAGCTGACTGATGGTTGAATGGTATTATGATGTCACAAAAGTCAATTGCTTCTGGAGGTTTTTTTTTAGGGGTGAAGCTTAGCAGGTAGAATAAAAGTAATAGCAAAAATAATAGAAAAAATATGACAAAAATGTACATATAATAGTCAACAGATATGTAATGTATTCATTATAACAGATCAACACAAGTCAACATGCGTTTGTAATTTAGTCACCCTTTAAACAACAAATTGTTAACAAAATTCAATAAAAAGACGTATTTTGAAAGGCATACATTTTAAAAATCCAATATGTTATTGAATAACGAAAAAAGCTATAGGCCCATTAAAGGCTCGTTGACCCCATCGGTCCAAGGCGTATGTCATATACACTAGTAATGTGTGTATATGTGTGCGTGCATGTGTGCGTGATATATACATTCATAGGACAATTTATAGGACGAATCATGAACCTGAATTGATGTTTATTTAAAGGGAAAGACAATAAAAAGTGGCAACAAATTGTTGGTTTTCCTTGCTAACTATTGACTATAATGTACCATGCTTGATTGATAGTAACATACATTTCATTCTCATAAAATAGACGATTTTCATTCCAATTTGCAGCCCGTAATGAAAGAGGGGGTTTTCAGACAGCGTGAAAGTTCAACCCTTTCCTTCCAAACTTGTAATGCTGATTTTTTTAATTCTAAAATAAACATTCAATAGAGAGACTATCAGAATCAATTAAAAATCCACTTTGATTAATTTCCATAAATGTGTATGTTTTTACAATAATAATAATACACCCACAACTTTTATTCTGAATTCTTTTATTTTCTGAACCGATTTGATTCCCACGCTAAGTTTGCTCTTTACCACACCACAATTCGAAGCACCATGTAAACCAGAACTTTACTGAATCTTTGATATATTCAGCCACTCCATGTGCAAGTCTCTTGCCCCCAGAGAATGGTGCATTGGCATGCGATGGATGGGCATTTGGAATTTTCTGCAATATCCTGTGTAACGACATGTTTGATATTCCACGCACTGACATCATCATTCCCACTCAGTATATATGTGGTCAATCTGGAATATGGGGGCCTCACGATACTGTACCCGATTGTTCTGGTAAGTATATGTTTGATTAGTTAATGGACAAAATGCATCTTTTCAATAAATGCGCATATTGCTCTGCAGCTCAATATGGGTTATCTTGCCGTAATTATCATTATTTTATCATTTGTACTCTTCTTTTATCTATAAAGTTCTTGATAATTTAATTATGACTTTTGTTATTATTTTGTTTATGTATTTGAATTTTCCTGTATTGTTTTGATGTTGATTTGTCTTATTTGTTTGAGTTTGAAGTTTTAGTATCCAAACAAAAAGTACATCAATATAACAATCAAATTTGAATGTTTAATTTTTTTTTTTTAATTATTATTATTATTATTATTTATTTTTTTTGTTGGGGGGGGGGGGGGGGGGGGCTGGGGCTGCGTACATACCCAACACACCCCTGGCTACGGGACTGCTTGGTGAATTAATACATTTATCTCAAATTCTCTACCTACGGAATTATTATATTTTGTGTTAATGTAAATAATTAATTATATCTTTTTCAGAAACTAAACGACCAGGTAGGGTGAATCTCCCGAGCCAGCTGCAATACTACAGTGGTTCTTGCCGTTCCAATGAAACCAACGATGCCATTGCCTTGCAATTTATCCAATTGTTCAACTTGACCCTGTATAGTAGTGCGTACTGTTCAGAGGCGGGTCCGTGTACAATTGAGAATGTCGTTGTTACTTGTGGATCTGTCACTAATCGGAGAAGGAGAAGCCTCAATGAATACCAGAGCTATCATCACGGATACTTTCCTCGGGGTAGACGTAATGTGAATGAGGGAGAAAGCAAGAGAGTCAGAAGACAAGCACCAAACTTTGTGTAAGTCTTCATGTTTAACATAAACCAGAAATGACAATGGTACTGATCATGAGCACATTACACTAATTATTTACTTTTCACCTCTAATTTCCAAAATACAATGTTTGTGTTACGATAATCATAGGCATACGGTGTGGAGACTACTTTATGTATTTAAACTAAGAAGAACAATCTGTAAATTATTCTAGACCGGAAGGATAACCAGTTGACTCGATGGGGAACCTGCATGTGACCACAGGGTGATCGTCATCAATATCTGAAGTATATGCTGGTGTGATCTGGGGGTATTATGTTCCCGGGTAAACACGCTTACTCTTGGAAAGATACCTGGATATCCCTTAAAATGGTCGGTTTAATTATAATATTGTAATTCGAATTCTTCATTCAAAACATGCACATTGGTACACTACAATATTTATACTTCCAAACAATCGAAATTCATCTGTACTACTAGTATTTGCTATGTTGATACAAAACATGTGAGAAGGTTAAATACAATTATGGGGGGTGGGGGGGGGGGGGGGGGGGGTATCAAACATCATTTCATTGTCCCCGGGGCTCTAAAAAATAAAAATAAACAAAGAACAAGAAATAACAAATTGGGACAGGACTCGAGTATCTAGGACCCGCTCACATATTCTGAATGCATAGATATGATTACATTAGTAAATTGAAATTTGCAATAACTAGCGATATGTTGTATACTAACATGTACTGATCATGGGCGTGGATCACGGGGGGGGGGGGGGGGGATATATCCCCCTAATATTTCAGATGGGGGGTGGGTGGTCTGTATTATTATCCTCCCAATATTTGGGGTTCAAAAATATATAATAACATTAAAATAATGGAGCATTGCCCCCTCTCAGTCATAATGTGAAAGTTAATACTATAGTATTCTTTAAACTACATTAGTTCTAAACTGCCCAAATCCAAAATCTTCTGGGGGCTGGCCCCTTCGAACCCCCATTAAGGTTATTTGATCCAGTCCCGGCCCTGTATCCATTTAATAGTTTTATTCAGGACTTCTCTCTATGCCCACTCAAATTGTGCTAACTATATAACTAACTATACAATAGTTAACTGTACTCCTATTTACATATAGACAACATATTTTGTTCTAGATATTACAAATCCCAAAGCTTCCGGGGGCTTCGCCCCCTGGACCCCCAATTAGCTTCCCAATGTGGGTATCCCTTGACTGATGATATTCAGGGTTCCATCAGGATGCTTGCAATCTATGTATCTATCAGGCCAAAGTTTATCCATACTAGGACAAAGTCATCCTCATAGCCCGATGCTTGCAATGTGCACTTAATAATCTTCCAATTTCTAAACAGTAAATCCAAAAGCTTTTGGAGCCCCCTATTACCCCCCTCCCAGTCATAAAAAACCCAGGCCCGCTGCTGAGTTGTCGCTTCGCTCCCTCGCCAAAGATGGTCAAAATGACGTGTCATCCCCCAATGGCGAGAAAAAATCGACGCCTATGGTACTGATATAATTTCCTTTTAAAGGGGACCACCAGGCAAAGAACAACACATTATTATATGTTTTGGTACCGTTTTGTGATATCAAATAGATACCCATCATTTTGCAAAAGGTTGTGTAATTCATAAACAAATCAATTAATTTCCACCACTTACGGAACCACTGCTATTTACTGGTTCCATACGGGCCAACCATTTGCGAGTGCGCCAATGCAGCTATTCACGCGCACGTTTGTAAACAATAGATTCCCGGGCGATTCGGGACATAGCAGTCTGCGTAATTCAGACCGCATGAACGCATGCTTTAGAATGATGATGCGTTTCCAATTATATTTTTTTTTTCTGGAAACATATTTTTGTGAACTTGTTGATGGAATGGAATACTAAAGATGTTACCTTTCTTTAATAAGAATATTATTTTTGGGTGGTGGTACCCTTTAAGTTGTAAATATCATATTATTTTGGAAACAACACTGATAAGTAAAATACTGTTGTTGCTTTCATAATAATTGTACTAATATAATGTATTAATCTAATGGTGTAATATGTTTATTTTTATTTGATTTTTAGATTCAAAATAGATTTTACGATCGGCATGCCTGTGGATAATACTACAGCGCTTAGTGACTTAAGAGCTATACTTAATGCAGAAGAGAATGCCGTCAGTCTCGTCGATGATCTGATAGCGACCAATTCCCTCAACCTGGGCGATAGCGTACCTGGTGTGAACTTGACTTTGAAAGAAGATTCCTTCTCTTATGGATTTGCCGATATCGTGTGCGACCCTCCATCTACACCGAATCAAAGAGATTACGCATGCGGTAAACATTATATATATATATCAACTGTCGGAGAACGAAACATGATGGAATGTTCCTCTCCGAAGGATTTGAAATGATATTTAGAGAAGACTAGAAGTCCGAGACATAGTCGAGGGATTTATTGTCTTCACGAAATAGCCTTCCAAATCCTGAGGGAAGATTCCATTATGTTCCCAAGAACAAAATAAATATCTCTTATGTAATTTTAGCGAAATTTTAGCGAAATAAAAAAAACTGTAGCCTTATGAAGTAACATAGATATCATTGTCAGTCGTACTAGAAAAAACATTGCTGTATTTCGACAAGTTTGAGTACATGCCATTTGTACACTAGTGTAAAAAAGTGTGCTCATTTCATCCCCGTGGATAGATGACATCTCAGGAATGTGTGTTACATCCATGTACATTAAATCCGGTGTCTCCTCCAGCGGTGAACATAATACCTGCAACCTATAATATCGCAATGCAATTCAGTCAGAGATGTTTATGAAAATTCTCTCATATCGATCAATCGCGGCTCTAAGGGTGAGACATAACAGTAATACATAACCCACATTTGACCAAGTCAGAACATAAGCAGATGTACATTATCAGTACAATGACCCAAATACTGAACAGTGGGTTTAATATAACCCTGGGTTAAATAACATGCATTTATATTGCTTTAAATAGTCTACGGACTAGGTTAAATCATGGACAAAATTGTTGAAAACCAAAAGTGGACAGTTGGCAAGTGAATCAACGAAATCCATTTTTACCTTATTACAACCTTTCATTTTCGAATCTGTTTTCATTACAGTGCAATGTGGAGCAGGATTCTACTTCAAAAACACAAGCAGAGTCTGCGTGCAGTGTGAGAAGGGTTCATACCAGTCCGTCCGTGGTCAATTCACCTGCACCCAGTGTCCTGAAGGGAGGTTCACAAGAGGACTGGGAGCAAAGAATATCACCGACTGCCTTGGTAAGGTCGAAGGTCCATATTCACACAAACCCGCTAGCTATAAAGTTCATTACTAAGTCTATTTTGTATGATGTGGCTATGAATGTATCACAATATCTTTTAGTTGCTAACTAGGGTTTAATTTGTGGGTACCCAAGGCTTACCCAGCTAACCCAGGTTGGGGATTAGGAAAACTGTTGGTTGCCCAATATACTGCACATTTGAAATAAACTTAGCAAGGAACTAAGCTAGCAAGATTTTATGAATATTCTTAGTCATTCAGAATGGATATTCAAGATGACAAGCCAAAATGAAATAGTTATTTTTGTACAATTAGTGTTTGATCATAAATGTAGCCTATGTGAGATAAGTATGATCATGTTATATTCAATAACTTTGAGATAGTAAAACAAAGTGTAGATTAGGCATCCATCCCTGTGCTTACTTTTTACATTTCCCTCGTGCCGAGGTACATTGTACATATATTTAACAATATAATGGGTAGTTTTAATATGGTGGCAAGTCTAAAAAATAGGGTACAGTCACATAGTCACAAAGTCAGTTATTATACATAAATGTGTTTTTACTTTAGATATATGCCAGCCAGGTTACGTATCAGACAGTGGTGTGGAGCCTTGTACCAAGTGTGACATAGGAACGTACCAACCAGATGAACTTGGAACGGAATGCCTGCAGTGTCCTAATGGAACAACTACCCAGTTCAGAGGGACTATTTCTTCAGACCAGTGTAGGGGTAAGTAACATGCAGATTCTTGAGACGATTCTACAAACCTTGAGCAAAGTTATTCATTATAATTGTTTCGCGTAGTAGAAACACCATTTGCCTAAATTTCATAGAGAGTTTGTATAGTGTAGTATTTTCTTTCTTGATGCATTTAAATGTTCATTTACATAATGTATGCTAACCCAGAAACGTTATAAAAGCATGCTACTCCCAAAATAAAGTCCAGTCGAGTAGATCTTATTTTTTTCCCTCTACTGTATGATAATATTTTTGCAAATAAATCGTGGTATTCATTTGAACTTCATCATCCCTCTGCCAGAACCATGCATGGAAGGATATCATTCCCCAACTGGCTTTGCCCCCTGCTCTTCATGCCCGATTGGATCTTATCAGAAACTGAGGCAACAAGCAAACTGCCTACCTTGTCCGGGTTCAACTACAACGCAGCAAACTGGAACGACAAGATCAGACCTTTGTCAAGGTATGCAGTATTTTACTCTTTAATGGTCACATTATTCCTACATGCTGCTTCGAATCCCAGGTTTGGTATTGGGTAGTACTGTCTAACTAGCCTCGTTAGTTAAAATTACGCACTATAATATGTTGGCTTGAATTTTAACCCAGTGACTGGGGATACTAATAGACCTGTTGATAAAGATGATCCACAACTCCATCAATATATGTTGCAAACATTCAAAGGCGATTTAGGTAACCCATGGTCTGCTCACTGCGCCTAAAATTATTTGAGGCGTGTTTTGAGATTTTAAAGTTGGTCAGTGTTACGGCGAACACGAGGGAGGGAGTTACAGAGGCTTGGAGCAACTCAAGAGAACGCCCTATTCCTATACCGCATGAATCATGTACGTTGGAATGGGATAATAAGTCTTAGCTGACAAGCGTAGACCTAGACGAGAATGAGGGCTCTTCTACCAAGGAAGCCACATTTGTTCTGCACAGCACCTACAAACTGTTGTAGCACTTTATACATTTGATCTATTTTCAATTATATTATTTTAATTTTTTTAAAGAGCAAACGCTATTTCCTGCTCATTAGGTCATACGATGAGAGTTCATGGGATAATGATATTTTTATTTCAGTATGTAAGTGCAAAATTTTGCGTTAATAAACGAATTGTACTGGTTATCTAAATTATGGCATACATTCTACAATCTACAGACATGTGCAAAGGTCCTTTCCCAAAATTAATCTCAGGCTTCCTTAAAGGGATCTAGTAACTTTGTTGACATGTGCAAAAAGTGATGAGTGGTGGGTATAAGGTATATTATTGTTATCTGATATGTCCGCTGGGAGTTGTGTAAAAATGTGAAGTTAGATAGACTTTATACGGCCGAGTAATGAGCAAAAATGCAAAGTGACATTTACTAACTCATTGCACTTACTTTGTACACGGTTCTGACGATCCGTTGGATAATTTAACATCTGAACACTTCAGTCGTAAATATCTTGTCAACGAAAGGGAAATTTGAAAAACAGAAACCTGTCCCATGCTTTTTGTGTTATTAAGAATACAACAACGTATGAGGGAACCGCTGGAATTCCAATTGGATTTTGAGGACTTGGACAATGTTACTTAGTCCCTATTTTCATATTTTTAAAACGATATGTAGTGCTATCATGTAGCATGGTGAAACATTATTACATGACACGCAAACATGTATGTACGTCAAAGTATGAATAGATACCCAGTATTGTTTTCAAGTAGTACCCTGGAACTATATGGTTTCGATAAAACTGTCAAGTACAGTTACTTAGTCGAAACATCATAGGTAACATTTAAAGCTCTACAGACAAGAAAACTACCTCAAAATTGTGTTTTACTGTATGTAAGGTAGATTTCCATGAAGATTACTAATAAAACCATATTTTCCTTGTGTGAAAACCCGGTAAAATAAAAAAAATCAACTTGTAAATTCACTTTAGGAACCCCCGTAATCAAATTGAGTCCGGGCGAAGAAAAATGACGTCATCTTTGTGACGTCACATAAGGACAATCGCGGTATAGCTTGGTACTCTATAGTCATAGACGTACACGCTGAGTGCATCTACTCACGTTGACAGAGAGATATTATTTCGGTTTGTTTAATATTTGCAAACATTTAAAAAAGTTTATATCATGGAGGATCCACACTCAGATATGTTGCTGCATCCTGCTACAACTGTACAATGTATTTCTTAGGCATTTTCAGTTAAGCCTCA
Organism: Echinarachnius parma; assembly: GCA_037951105.1. Classification (NCBI taxonomy): domain Eukaryota; kingdom Metazoa; phylum Echinodermata; class Echinoidea; order Clypeasteroida; family Echinarachniidae; genus Echinarachnius; species Echinarachnius parma. Next base: position 110,439 of record JBAMJV010004933.1, on the reverse strand, counting down.
ATTTCCAAGCAAATACAATTTTGTTTTACTAGCAAGTCTGCATGTAAACCATGCACGTTCGTACTTTGGACTCTGTGTTGTGGTCCTCATGTGACATCATGACCCGATGGGCACGTTGGCACACGCGTGCTCCGCTATAAATAACTTTTTTAAGGAGTGTGGAAAGCCGATGCGACAAAAAGCCAAAAAGTTGCATGAAATTTACCTTTTGCTTTGAAAAAAAGGGTGTGGTATATCAATACAGGCACATATTCAAAGCTAAACACCTGAATCAAAACCGGGATTTCACTATACCTTTAAAGGGGTGCACTTGTCAAAGGGATATAATTTGACCAAGCATTAGCTATGTTTCTTTAGAAAATTGCCCCCCCCTAATCATTTCACGTGTTAAAGGGGTAAAATATTCCTTTAAAAATCCTACCCAATTAAGGCGGAGACTACTCTACCAGCTATTTTACCCCAATATTACTACAGATATGTAAAGAATAAATGTCTAGTCTCCAAAAAAAATCTACTTGTTACCTTGTATCGATTTTGTATGTGTTAATATACAGAAATCGATGAATGTGCTTCCACACCTTGCTTGAATGGTGGCACTTGTCTTGATGAAGCTAACCGTTACACATGTAACTGCCAGCCAGGCTTCACGGGACAACACTGCCAGCATGCGACCGATGAATGCCAGTCGAACCCCTGTCTGAATGGTGCGACTTGTGCAGACCGACATCTCGCATTCCACTGTGCCTGTGGGGCTGGATATACAGGTAGATTGTTTATTATATTTTAACAAAGAAAAAGTTCTGCTAGTGAAATATAGATGCATGAGATGAGTCACATGGTCAGTTTATTTACACTTTACACCAAGGTAGTAAAATGGAAGACACCGAGGGTCTTTACCGAACGCAAAATTACCTGTTGATTTCCATTGGTAGAAATAGTACTATGATTGAGCCTTGGATCATTATTATCCACAGTATGACTCTAAAACAAAATGTTGATGGATCACACCTTAATAACATCATTCACAGTTTACCAATGGGTACCATCTTTTTTTAAAGGTAATACTATATTGTGTGTGTGTGCATTCCTTGAATAGGTACACTCTGTGAGGTGGCCATTAACTACTGCGTGTCCACTCCATGTGCCAATAATGGAACATGTCTTCCTGTCCCTGGCGACTATACATGCATCTGTCCTTTCGCCTACACGGGTACAGATTGTACTGCCATCTTTGACCCCTGCGCACCAGATCCCTGTGAGAATGGTGCTTCTTGCTACGCAACACCGCAGACCGCACAAAGCTACCAATGCACTTGTTCGCCAGGTTTCAAGGGGGTTAATTGCTCAACCAACATTGATGACTGCAGGAATAGACCATGCTTCAATAACGGGACCTGTGCAGATGGTATCAACAGCTTTCTCTGCAGCTGCACCTTGGGATACACGGGTCAGACGTGTGAAGTCGATATAGATCTTTGTTTAAACAACACTTGTTTAAATGGAGGGAGTTGTGTAGATATGGGCGACGATGCTACTTGCGTGTGTGCGAGAGGGTACACAGGAGCACATTGTGAGGAAGAAAGAAAGCCTTGCACAAGTTCACCATGTCAAAATAGTGGATTATGTATCGTCCAAACTGACCGGTCGTACACTTGCAACTGTTCAGCTGACTTTGTTGGTCAGAACTGTGAAATAAACCTTGATGATTGTGCTTCCAATCCTTGCTCGAATGATGGCACGTGTGTAGATGGCACAGGCAGTTTCGCTTGTCTGTGCTTACCAGGATTTGATGGTAAGATTATCCAAGTTATTATCAGCTCTCTTTTAAAGTGTGAAGACCATAGTAACCGAAACAATTATAGTTCCCAGCTTTATTTATTCTTTGGTACTTGTTCCAATAAAATAATTGTCAACATATCAAAACCTATTACAAATCTATTCTATTAACAAATGTATTCACTAAAAATGTAATCAATCTATTAAAAAATAAACAAAATATTGAAAATATTTCTATGCCAGGGTGAAGTATTGTTTTAGACTCCCTCTAAAGCCATACCGAGAAGATTTGAGCTCCTCTTTTCAGTTAATTATTGAGAGACAAGAGTATATTACTTGAATTTACATTATAGTTCTAGAAGATTTATAACTGTTCCACTTACATTATTTGAACTATGTAGGACTGACATGTAGCGAGGAGCTGGATCCTTGCGAAGGAAACCCATGTGGACATTACGGTGCGTGCATCGCTAGATTCCCTGCCTTCAACTGCACATGTGACGCTGGCTGGACAAGTCAACTCTGCGATACTCCAATTGACTTCTGCATTGACGCACCATGCGGGAACGGTTCTTCTTGCATCACTGGAGGAAGTGGGTTTTCTTGTTCCTGTGCATCTGGGTTTGTTGGTGAGATTTCTCTGAACAAAGATTATACATTTTGTTGATTGATTTTCATATAATGACATGGCAATGAGGACTGGAATAGATTTGTAAGCGATCACGTTTGTTCGCGGGTGGGGGGGGGGGGGGGGGGTATGATCCAATGATTAATTCATTCATCTAACTGAATTAAAGTAATTCAATCTTCGCCACTGCCCATGAGTGAACATTGCTTAAAATAATCATACCTTTGCCTTACACAATTACTTCTTTCGCCTGTACACATATTCAAATTACAATATTTTTCTTCGATATAAAACAATTTCCTTTTTCTAAATTTATATCAGGAGTTTATGACTAAGTTTGTGTATAAATACATCATTATAGGTCTACTATGCGACATAGAAGAAGACGAATGTTTGTCGCAGCCTTGTCAGCACGGTGCTTCATGCCAAGACCTTGTAGCGTCCTATCAATGTCACTGTGCTCCGGGATACACCGGAACCAACTGTGAAACCATCATCGACAATTGTGCTTCGAGGTAAACAGTTTAATATTAATCTGTTTTCATAACAGCAATGGCAAAAGGCTTGAGCGTTCCTTTCAATGTGGGTTAAAAGCGACATGTACATTACCATGTAAACTTTTAAATGCATTAAGCCATCTAATACAAATTATATATTTTGTATGCAACAAACATGCTAACGATCTAATCAATTTACCACTACAGAGCCTTCTATCTGATGTTATGTCACTCGTATAAGTATATTGCATGAAAATATCTAATTGGGGTCAATCAAACATGATGAGGAATTGTTTTTAATATCAGAGCCTAAAAAGTATCCCTCACTCTTGTATGAGGCATAGGGGCATCAAAGAGACACCACATAAGGTTTGAAGCCAGTGATTTGTGCCACGGTCCATGTTCTTGAGATTTGGATTTGGGTTAATACCAGGTTGCAAGGGATGGGACACTCGTAGATGAAGTGGCTGCAGTTTATCTGGATGAGTCACATGTGTAGGCTAGGCAACGTCTTTGGTCCCACTGATGAAAATAGCAATGTATTTGAATAGTGGATTAATTAAAAGTGCCATGTCCCTTTTTTCAGATTGTGGAAGCTCTTTGTATGTCTTGTACTGATATATCGGTAATCTCCTTTCTTGAAATACACTTTCCCCTTCATCTGAGTTCGAACATGTCTTGTAGGGATTATGTTTTATGGAATGGAAGAGTCTAACAATGAAGAAAATAGAAAAGTAGGACAATTTGTTCAGAAGACATAATATGGCGAGTTATGAACCATTATTTTAAAACTGATTTTGCTCCAACTTGACAGCATTGATTTCCCTATTAAAAAACTTTGTTCAATTCAACCAAAATTACTTGGAGCTCAGCTTTCACATTTCCCTTGTATCTTGCTGTTTGGCTTAATATGGTAGCAGGAGAATGATATGGGTTTTCATTTTGATTTTGTTTTTATTATTTACGATTAAACTGAAAAGCGCTCCTGTACGTTTTTTTAATTGTAGTAAGAATCAATAGGCAGTATAGGTGATAATATTTATCATCAATATTAACTTTTTTAACTAGGTAAACATTGTTCGTTTTCTATGAAACTTACATAAATCAGACACATCTTTCAATTATATTGGTAATTGATTTAAGTCTCATATATCACTTTTAGAAAAATCACAATTTATGATTGATTACTTTAATGAGCATTTGTAATGGGATATACATAACTTTGGATGTTGTTCCCTCGGGAAGTGTGAATAGGAAAAGTAAATATGTTGGTAGATTGCCCAGAAATGCTTGATTTCATGGAATACCATTTCATATTTCAGCCCTTGTATGGATGGATCCTGCGTAAATGGCATCAACTCTTTCACCTGCACATGTGAAGCCGGTTTCAATGGTGTCTTGTGCGATGGTGAAGTGGACAATTGCCAGAACCACGCGTGCCAGAATGGCAACTGCATCAACAATCCCAAAGGATACTATACGTAGGTTTTCTTATACTTCCTCATATGGGATCGTTTCCCTAATTTTAGCTACAGAGATTGCCACCTCAACTTTGTTCGTACTTTTGTAGGCCTTCAAGGTTATATATATGCACTTAATTTAAACTCTGTTAAACTCTGTTACTTCAAAATAGAATGAGAAAACAAGATAATCAGTTTTTGCTCATACGAATAGTGTTAAGTTTGTTCCTCCTTCAAAATCCTTTCAAATGTTGGTTACCAAAAAAGTATTATCTCTAAAATACTCAAAGACTAAATTATATAAAGCTAAAGAATTGGCAGAGGAATTTTATTACACAAATTAGTACTAATATGAAATTTAATGTTAACAGTTGTTTGAGGACAAAAAATAAAAACATCAATATTCAATAAACAAGAAATGCGTCACTAAGTCCATAATGAAACCACGGTCAAATGATTAAGTGCTGCAATGTTGTATACAAAAGTTGCAATTTTGGCAATATGAGGCATTTTTTCTTCTTCTTACCTCTGTAAACCTTTGCCAGTGCTAAAACTTTCTTGTATTATTCTTCCTTTTTAGTTTCATAAAGTAAAAACCACGATGTTCCTATGTATTTGTTGTCCAATATCTCTTTGAACACCAAACATGCTTCATTACATTTTTTAAAGGATTCATTGGTTGAACATGTGTGCAAATTAAACATATTTGTTAAGATCTTTCACCCGAGCAAGCAGTTTTATCATGATTTGTTTTTATTTTCGTGGTTAAACTGGTTCATTAGTTTGTTGCATTTTATTTCTCTCTGTCTCTGGTAATACACAATTTAACTATTTGCTTGTGTTTATGTGTAGGTAATTTATTCAGATTTGGTATGTCACACAGTGCCCATATTCATTAAATCCCGATAAGCTAGTTGGTTGATGAAATTACCATTTCGATGTCCGCTAGGCTTAGCTGGTATTCACACAAGGCTGATAAGCTTAATTTGCTATCGTAGTTAAGGCCCTACCTAGCATAATAACCCATCTGTCTAAATTCCACAAGCATTTGGTATTCCACGACATTCTTAGTCGAAAAGCGAACAATTACAATAATAGTTGGGCGCTGCGGACTACATTAATTGCATTGAAATCTATTAATGTGGGACCTTCTGTAAAGAGCTTTGTAGGACTCACAACAAAGGCGTGAAGTTAAATGACGGCTTAACACCAAGCTAAAGATTTGTTATTCACGGAAGCCAAATAGGACAAATTTTTAGTGAGAACTGGACAAAAGTTTAGAGTTGGTCGAGGTAACCGCTAAATCGCTAGCAAGCTACAATCTGGTGCGATTTTTTAGTAATACTACCTGTTGTGTCACCGTGTATACAAGGTGCAATTCTGTTGAAGTGCTGATATTACAATCGCTACACATGTAGGCGTGGCGTACCGTATGATGTTGGGGGGGGGGGGGCACTTCACTTATTTTTCTCGTATAATTAGGGCACAGCCCCTAATTACACACACATACACACACACACACTTTTTTTTAAAAGTGATTGTATTCCTCCAAATTATATACATATAACATTTACAATTGAATATACATACTAAACAAAATACACATATACAATTATAATGAACGAAAGTAGAAATGGTTACCTTACATACATACACAATTACAAATCAACTGTATATTCAATTTCCTGACTTCATGGAATAAACATAATGGAGGTTATATAACTAAAGATAAAAGGAACTAAAACATGCTCCTTTACCACCCCCCCCCCCCCCCCCCCTTTAGCCAAGAAAACCCCCATCCCCACCCAAACCACGATCACACCACAGTAACACACATACCTCAGACACCCATTCCAGTATATCTGCTCGTTTTGATTTGAACCTAAGAGTAATTAAATAACAATATAGAAAGCTGTCACATTCAAGTAAAGAGAGGAGAGACCCTAAACCTTAATAATAATTAACACATTCCCTATAATACTAACAAATAAAAATAAATCATATTACATGTATTGTATGGTGTTCCCATTTTTGTAAGTGAACCCCTAATTTACCCTTTTTAATAGCAACTTGTTTTTCTTCTTCTTCCAAAATCTTCCTCCAAAATAGTTTTCTGTACTTTCCGTACAGAAGGAAGTACATCTTTTTATTCTAAAAGAGTAAAAAGTATGTTTTAACAACAAAATTATAGAGTTACAATACTTAACTCTATACGATCTACCTGCCAATCCTAAAATGATTTTCCAATCAACATTCCTAATTTCAATCAAATCAAAATATTCTATTATATCTAACCAAAACCTTTGTATGTATAAGCATTTAAAAAATAAATGTGAATATGTCTCAATCTCATTATTACAAAAAGAGCATAAATTATCAATAACAAATCCAAACCTAAATAAATGTTCTTTTGTAAATAATGCCCTATGCAATCATTTATATTGAAATTCTCTCAACTTACCCCCCAAACTGCGCTCTTTAATCTTAAAAATATATTCTTCAGTTCTTCATTACTATAATCAAATCAGTATGTCCATCCCCAATACACAAATTATATTCCTTTATTATTATATACACAAACATACACACACACACACATACACACACACACACACACACACATGAACACACAAACACACTCGGCTTGTGGTATCGTCTGGTTTTGCCGTGTTCTCTCGCCTCTGGGTACATTATCCTGTTAATATTGTTTTTAAATATGAAACACCATCACAGCAGAAAACAATTTAAATTCTGCATTGGAATATAATGATTTGTTTCCTGAGCGATAATTCCCAGAGTCATATATTGAAATTATAAATCTCTGATGTTATCTATTGACGCGTTTCATAAGTTGGAATGAACTGTGTACAGTACACATGATGTGTTGTAAGGTCAAGCAAACTTGTAACAGATGTAACGTGACCATGGCAACTACTGTGAACAATAGCATATAATAAATAAGGTCATCTAAGGAGTTGACTTGTTGGCGATCGAGTTAGCGTGTTTCATGAATTTCAATTTAGCTGTACGATACGTAGTTTTCATCGATGTATTGTATTACCGAGCGTAGATACGCGATGATTGGTTGTTATCAACACAAGTAAGTGTGTACGCGCATTGGTCCGTGTAGAACAAAGGTAATTACTCGAGCGAGTGTTGGATGTTGTGTGCTAAGTAGAGTACAACCAGGCATTTTTGAACGTAGATAAGGCCAAGCGTATTGCTAGCCTATCGGGCTTTCATGAATATGTGCACAGATGTATACTCATTTTAATTTGAAATTGATTAAGAATTTAGATGAGCACATTGTTCGATATATGTTATAACAACTTTATTCAATTTCAGCAACACACTAACACAAATGATGTTGATGATAATTTTACCTTTTCCGCTCTCTTTTCAAATGAAGATGCGACTGCAACCCAGGTTATTTTGGTACGTACTGCCAGAGAGTGCGAGATCTGTGTCGGCGACAGCCCTGTATCAATGCCATGGAATGCCAACCACTCATCAATAGCTACACATGTGTCTGTTTAGAAGGATTCACTGGTCGCATCTGTGAAGTAGATATAGACGAA